>JBBPMF010000101.1:0-65649 GCA_038090175.1 Austroboletus eburneus | reverse complement strand
CCCCCTCTATCCCTTTCTGGTCCCCCCCCCCCCCACCCCCCCCCTTTTTCCCCCCCCCCCCTCCTTCAAGCCCCCCCCCCCCCCCCCCCCCCCCCCCCCCCCCCTTATTGCAGCCTTTCAATGACTCTCACTCTTTGTCAGACTCAATCATGAGAGAGCTTGAAGAAATCCAACACCAGCAGAGTCACTTGATTATGCACTTGAACATTCTCTGGCTGAAGGACGAATTCAAATCTGCCAAATCCTTGCAGACCTTGATATCTTCAGAATCATCAATACCTTCTCCAGAGTTACTTTGGCCCCCTACCTTTGATCACTCCTCCGAGCCCTCACTGAGGAACAAGGAGAGAACTTTCTCCCACTGACCTACCCTTAACCATTTGGCTTGTGTATATAAACCTTTGATACTCAGATTTATTTGCTATCTTAGAACATCAAGTGTAACAAAAGGTCTAAGATCTCCCTTGATCAGCTATCATTGTATAAGCCTCCACCATTTCCCACCAATGCCCCAGAAACCCTAGACCCTATCCTGACCTTGCATCATGAAGGGAAATTCTTGACTCATCAGACATCAATGAACCCTCCTTGAAAAATCCCATCAACACTAATGAAGACCTTGTCATTCCTCAACAATCTGAGGACTTAGAACTTGCCCATCGACTCTCGGCAGTGCTCAGCATCCCCAGAGTAACCACTCCCCCATCCCCAACACCAGTCAATCATCAACCAGCATTTACCCTGTCTCTACTCCCAGCCCAGGTTACCATGATGACCAAATCCACTGAACTCCATCTTGGAGCCCCCAATGTCTTCAATGACTCTTATGCTGATGCCATGTCCTGGCTATCCACAGTCCAAACATACCTCATTATAAACAAAGCTGTTTATGAAGAAAATCACCTATGCCCTGTCGTATATGAAAAAGGACTTGGTCACCAGCTGGGTCTTTACCTTTCAGAAGGAAGCCATTGCCGCCAACTCCTTTGGGGCATTCGCCAACTTCCTCATCAAATTCAAGAGTGCTTTTGAGCACCAGGATATCAAGAATCAGGCCATCAACTGGCTTCATTCAGAATGCCTTATCCCCAAGAAAAACAGATTTTATGGCCCTGAACTCACTCAGCACATCACTGAGTTTAGAAACAATGTTGCCCTCTCAGGTATCACTGATCAAAATGTCCTGATCAATTACTTCACCACCAGAATTCCCCCTCTCCTCTCCCACTGCATTCTCTCCATGGACATGGTCCCTATCAAGGTTGATGAATGGTACTTGAAGGCCGTTCACTTCCAGGTTCAGAATGACCACACTCAGACCATCATTAACCAGCACCGTACCCATTCCACCATCACATACTGGTCTTATCAGACCCCCCCACCTCCTCCCCTTTCCAGAAAACCCACAATCCCAATGCCATGAACATCGATATGGTCAACATTCCCAGACCCCCTAAGCTAACTTCCAAAAAGTGGGAGCAATGCTACAAAGAAGGGCATTGCCTATGCTGCAGGCAGAAAGGCCACCAAGCCAATGCTTGTGGAAAGTACCCCAAGGAACCTTGTAAGACTTCAGTCAAGTGAGTCGAACAGGTTGATGACAACCTCCCCAAACTCCAGACCTGTGATGACAACAATGACAATGATCTCACAGTTTGTCATGTCCAATTCACCCTTCCTCCCAAGAAGGATTTTAAGAATGGAGATCTCAACCAATGCAGAACTCTCCTAAAATACAACATGTAAATGTATCTACTCTGCCTGGTTCAATGCAAATCCCTGTCCAAGTCATTGTACCCTTGCACATGTTGAAAACCATTGACACTCATGCCCTCATTGATAGTGGCACTGACATCTCTTGCATTGACTGGGGCTTTGTTCGCAAAAACAAGCTTCCCATCACTCAACTCCCTTCCCCCCTCAATGTCACCAATCTCAATCAGGGACCAACAGATAAAGGAGGAGTTCACTTCACCACTGAACTCTTTGTTCACATTGAAGGACTCACTCACAAAGTCCTATTCTACATCATGGATTGTGGTTGACAAAATCTCATCCTCAGCCTCCCCTGGTTGAAAGCCGTCAACCCCACTATCGGCTGGTTCAGTCAAACTCTCTCCATCAATGAGTCTACCAACCAATCCAAGAAGCTCTACATGCTTCACAAAGTCAACTTGAACCAATAAGAAACCCATTTCCAGCAGTTCAAGCCCTCCCCTCAATTCCCTTACCATGTCCAAGTGGACTCTGTCTATGATGGATGTCTCTATGAATACCTCAACTACAAGACAGAACCCCAGTATCTCCACCACACTCATGACAATTACACTGTCAACCACATCATCCCCAAAGGCGATTCCCTCATTGCCAAACTCATGGACTCTACTGAGCTGGCTATGGATGCCAAAAAAGCCAAAACCAAGGTCACTCTTTCCCCCAAATACTATGACTTTACCTCCATCTTCTTGAAAGAAGCCATAGACCATATACCCCCCTCATGCCCCTATGACCACAAGATCAACCTTGACGAATCTTTCATGCCCAAGATCGGAAAGATTTACCCACTATCCCCAGACAAGTGCAAGGCTACAGAAGCCTTTCTTGACAAAAATCTTGCTTCAGGCAAGATATGCCCCTCGAACTTCCCTCAAGCCTCCCCATTCTTCTTCATCAAAAAGAAAGATGGTGGACTCTGTCCATGTCAGGATTATAGGTATCTCAATGAACATACTGTTCATGATGCCTACCCCCTCCCCCTAGTCTCTGATCTCATCAACAAACTTTGTGATGCCAAGGTCTTCACAAAGTTCGATTTTCAATGGGGCTACAACAATGTCCAAATCAAAGACAAACATCAATGGAAAGCTGCCTTTATTACCCATAAAGAACTCTTTGAACCGACCATAATGTTATTCAGTCTCACCAACTCCCCTGCCATCTTCCAAAGGTTCATGAATGACTTCTTCCATGATATGATCACCAAAGGATGGCTTGTCATCTATATGAATGACCTTCTCATCTTCTCCCCCAATGAGAAAAAAAACTCATGCAGAATGAACTATGCATGTCCTCTGGCAAATGAAAGAACTTGACTTTCACCTCAAACTCAAGAAATGCAACTTTGCTTCCAAGAAAGTTGAATACCTAGGAATAATCATCAAAGCCAGTCAACTCACCATGGACCCCATCAACTGGATGGGATTGCATCCTGGCCTATCCCAGAAAAGCTTCGCAATGTCCACTCCTTCCTCAGCTTTGCCAATTTCTATTGTCACTTCATCCCAGATTACTCTTTCATAGCCCATCCTCTTATTGATCTTACCAAGAAAATCAGTCCCTGAGCCTGGTCCCCTGAGTGTCAGAAGTTCTTTGATTGACTGAAGGAACTATTCCTTGCCTGCCCAGTCTTCCAACTCCCCAACCTTTCCATTCCATTTGCTATAGCAATGGACACCTCCAAGTTTGCCTCTGATACTATTCCTCTCCAGACAGATACCAACAGGGATTGGCACCCTTGTTCCTATCTATCCCAGTTGTTCTCGCCAGCAGAATGAAACTATGACATCTATGATTGGGAACTCCTCACTATCATGTGAGCCCTGAAATTCTGGTGCCATTATCTCTATGGCAGCTCCCATCCAATCCAAGTCTTTACAGACCACAAGAACCTGACCTACTTCTGGTCAGCACAGAACCTCAACTGCTGACAAGCCCATTGACTCCTTGACCTCGCAGACTTTGATCTGACCATGATCCACATCCCTGGTAAACTCCTTGCTGGTCCTGATGCCCTCTCCTGCCACCCTGACCTCATCCTCTTGGATGATGCTGACAATGCAGGAGTCACCCTCCTTCCCCCATCCTTGTTTGTCAATGTCATTGATGCCATGCTCCAGGAATACATCTCATTTCATTCCAAAATGGATTCCTTTGTCCTGAAGGGCCTCTAGTCCCTTGATGAAACCATTTCCCCAGTCTTTCGGTCTTGCCTGTCCAACTGGCAATACAAGGATGGCATCCTTACCTTCCAGGGACATGTCTATATTCCCCCCAATGAGTCTCTCCGACACTCCATCCTCCAGTGCTATCATGACCATGAGACAGCTTGTCACTCTGATTATCTCAAGATCTTTTAGCTTGTTGCTGCTGAGTTTTGGTGGCCAGGCCTTGCTCAATATGTATAAAAGTATGTTGAAGGTTGTGTTTTGTGTCAACAACACAAAGCCAACACCCACCCCATTGTCCCCCCACTCATCCTCATTTGCTCCTCATGTACCTGACCCTTTCAGCAGATCTCGTGCGATCTGATCACTGACCTTTCTGACTCCTTGGGTTTTGATACTCTCTTGAATGTGGTTGACCATGGCCTTACTAAGGGGGTAATTCTCTGCCCCACCAAGAAAATCATCACTGCCAAAGGGGTTGCAGCCCTCTTTTTCCACAAAGTCTTCCTCCAATTCAGTCTTTATAACAGAATCATCTCAGATCGAGGCCCTCAGTTTGCCTCTGCCTTTGCCAAAGCACTGGGAAAAGCTCTCAACTATTCCCTCGCACTCTCCACCACATATCACCCCCAGACTAATGGTTAAACCAAATGGGTCAACCAGAAAGTCGAAATCTACATATCTCTACATTTTCTGCAGGAGTAACCCCACCACATGGTCCAAACTCATCCCCCATGCTGAGTTTGCTCACAATCACTGCCCCCACTCTGTTACTGGACAGACCCTCTTCTATCTCATGATGGAATATGAACCCTGTGCCCTTCTCTTGGTTATCACCAACTCCCATATCCCCACCATTGAGAACCACCTCAAATCCCTCATTGCCACCTGCAATGAGGCCCTTGCCACCCATGAACTCACTCGCCAAGTCATGGCATCCTGAAACCACTGCTCCTTCACCCCCTTCACCTTCACCAAAAGAACCAAAGTCTGGCTCGAGGCCCAAAACCTCAAATGCTCCATTGTTAACCCAAAGTTTGCCCTGAAATGCAAAGGACCCTTTACCATTGTCAAGCTTCTATCTCCCATCACCTACAACTATGCTCCCACAATTGTGGAAAATCCACCCAGTATTCCATGCATCCCTCCTATTTCCCTATTGTGAAAACCCTATTCATGGGCTGAACTACCCCTCCCCACCACCTGACCTTATCGATGGGCATGAAGAATATGAAATCAAGAAGATCATCTGCTATCATGGACCTCTGCATTCCTGTTCCTTTCTGATCTGGTGGAAAGGATATACCACTGAAGATGATTCCTGGAAATCCAAACAGAACCTACAGAACTCCGGTCCCCTCCTCAATGACTATAAATGTTGTCACTCAATCTCCTTAGTCTTCAACCAAATCACACCTCTTACAATCATGTCCATCACCCTCTCCCACCCCCAGCAATGTTCCCTCCAATGTTGCTGAAGTTGGCTGGTCCACTACCACCCCTGCCAACAACTCCCTTGAACTCAACAATGCATCTCTCCCTATACCTTCCCCTTCTCTGATCCAACACCTTCACAACAATGCTGAAGGTGTTACAATTCATTGGGTCCCTCTCTTTTCTTTCTTACTTCACTTACCATGTATACCAAAGAACCCTGATCCTTGCTGTTCGAACCCCACTTGGGTCCTTTCTTTATCTTTGTGAATGCCACTTACTTATTTAGCATGACTCATCCGCAGTTGTATCATCAATAATTATCTGATGCCATCACATCCACTCCATAGTGACTCAGCTTCTTTGTGATTCCATCACTTTCTATTGCTGACTCACCTTCTTCCTTTGACCTACCCTTAACCATTTGGCTTGCATATATAAACCCTCAATACTCAGATGTATTTGCTATCTTAGACCTCCTGCAATTTACCTAGTATCTTGGAGTTGCTCTTGGGTCCCCCAGTCCTTGTCCTACTGTTGAGTGAATGCTCTCTCTGAAACCCTTGATCTATCACTAGCCCTGTGATGTCCCCAAGACCCATTGATCCTTTGCTCCTCAATGGTCCTCAGAATCTCTGTCAAGGAAGATCCTTGAACAGACCCCCCATTGACTTGACATTAGTCTTATGCCAGCCTTAGCCTCCCTGTCTAGGATCCCCCTTGACAGGCTCCTTGTCCTGTTAGCTGTATAGCAACAGTAAAGACCTCAAATCTCTGCAGGCCTACGCTAGACCACATCAAGTGTAACAAAGGTCTAAGATTTCCCTTGATCGGCTATCATTGTATAAGCCTCCACCATTGCCCACCAACACCTCAGAAACCCTAGACCCTATCCCAGCCTTGTGTCATGAAGGGAAACCCTTGACTTGTCGAACACTGACAAACCCTCTTCAGAAAACCTCACTGACACTGACAAAGACCTTGTCATTCCTCAATAACCTGAGGATCTAGAACTCACCCACTGACTCTCTGCGGCACTTAGTATTCCCAGAGTATCCACCCCACTGTCCCCAACCCCAGTCAATCACCAACCAGCATTCACCCTACCTCCAGCCCAAGTTACCATGATAACCAAACCCATGGAATTCTGTCTCAGAACCTCTGACATCTTTGATGGCTCTTATGCTGATGCCATGCCCTGGCTATCCTCTATTCAGACATAAACAAGGCCATTTATGATGACAACAATAAGAAAATTGCCTATGCCCTGTCCTACATGAAAAAGGGCTCAGCCACCACCTGGGCCTCTACCTTCCGAGAAGAAGCCATCACTGCCAACTCCTTCAGAACATTCACTGACTTCCTCACCAAATTCAAGGGAGCTTTTGAGCACCAGGATATCAAGAATCAAGCCATCAACTGGCTTCATTCAGAATGCCTCATCCCCAAGAAAAATGGATCATATAGTCCTGAACTCACTCAGCACATAGCTGAGTTTAGAAACAATGTCACCCTCTTGGGCATCACCAATCAGAATGTCCTGATCAACTACTTTGCTGCTGGCATTCCCCCTTCCCTCTCCCACCATATCCTCTCCATGGATATAGTTCCCACTAAGGTTAATGAATGGTACTCAAAAGCCATTCATTTCCAAGTCCAGAATGATCGCACTCAGACCATTGTTAACCAACACCATACTACCCCCACATACCAGTCCTATCAGATCCCCTCCACCATCTCCTCTTCCCAGAAGACCCATGACCCCGATGCCATGGATGTTAATGCAGTCAACATCCCCAAACTCCCCAAGCTAACTCCTGAAGAGTGGGAGTGATGCTTCAAAGAAGGGCATTGCTTATGCTGCAGGCAAAAAGGCCACTGTGTCGATGCTTGTGGAAAGTACCCAAAGGAACCTTGTAAGACTTTGGTCAAACAAGTTGAACAGGTCAATGACAACCTCCCCAAACTCCAGACCTGTGATGATAACAATGACAATGATCTCACAGTTTGTCATGTCCAATTCACCCTTCTCCTCAAGAAGGATTTTTAGAATGGAGACCTTGACTGACATGAGATTCTCCTAAAATACAAAGTGTAACTGTACCTATGCTGCCTGGCTCAATGCAAATTCCTGTCCAAGTCATTGTACCCTTGCACACATTGAAAACTGTCAACACACATGTCCCTATCGATAGTGGCGCCAACATCTCTTGCATTGATTGGGGCTTTGTCCACAAAAACAAACTCCCCACCACCTGACTCCCCTCCCCCCTCAATGTCACCAATCTCAACCAGGGACCTACAGATAAAGGAGGAGTTCACTTCACTACCGAACTCTTTGTTCACATTGAAGGACTCACTCACAAAGTCCTATTCTACATCATGGATTGTGGTCGAAAAAACCTCATCCTTGGTCTCCCATGGTTGAAAGCCATCAACCCCACCATCGACTAGTTTGGTCAGACTCTCTCCATTAACAAGTCTACCAACCAATTCAAGAAGCTCTACATACTCCACAAAGTCGACTTGAACCAATACGAAATGCATTTTCAACAGTTCAAGCCCTCCCCTTGACCCCCTCGCCATGTCCAAGTGGACTCTATCTACAATGGATGTCTCTATGAATACCTCGACTATGAAATGGAATCACAATACCTCCACTGCACTTGTGACAACTACACCATCAACTGCATCATCTGATGTGGTTACCACTTTATTCCTAAAGGCGATCTCCTCATTGCCAAACTCACAAACTCTACTGAGCTGGCTATGGCTGCCAAAAAAGCCAAACCCAAGGTCACCCTTCTCCCAGAATACTCCAATTTTGCCTCCATCTTTTCAAAAGAAGCCATGGATCATGTACCCCTCTCATGACCCTACGATCATGAGATCAACCTCAATGAATCTTTTGCATCTAAGGTTGGAAAGATTTACACACTATCCCCAGATGAGCACAAAGCCATGGAAGCCTTCCTTGACGAGAACCTTGCCTCAGGCAAGATACACCTCTCAAACACCCCCCAAGCCTCCCCATTCTTCTTCGCCAAAAAGAAGGATGGAGGACTTTACCCATGCCAAGACTACAGGTACCTTAACAAACACACAGTTCGTGATGCCTACCCCCTTCCCTTAATCTCCAACCTCATTGACAAACTTCATGATGCCAAGGTCTTCACAAAGTTCGATGTTCGATGGGGCTATAACAATGTCTGAATCAAAGATGGACATCAATGGAAAGCCACCTTTATCACCCATAAAGGGCTCTTTGAACTGACTGTCATGTTCTTCAATCTCACCAACTCCCCCACCACCTTCCAAAGGTTCATGAATGACTTCTTCTGTGATATGATTGCCAAAGGATGGCTCATCATCTACATGGATGATCTTCTCATCTTCTCACCGGATGAGAAAACTCACACTGAACAAACCAAGCATGTTCTCCAATGCATGAAGGAACTTGACCTTTACCTCAAACTTCGCCTCCAAAGAAGTTGAATACCTCGGAATGATCATTAAACCCAGTCAACTTACCATGGATCCCGTCAAGCTCAATGGGATTGCATTCTGGCCCATCCCAGAGAAACTTTGTAATGTCCACTCTTTCCTCGGGTTCACCAACTTCTATCGGTGATTTATCCCTGACTACTCCTCAGTGGCTTGCCCCCTCATCAATCTCACCAAGAAAACCACTCCCTGGGCCTGGTCCCCTGAGTGTCAAAAGTCCTTTGAATGCCTCAAAGAACTATTCCTCACCTGCCCAGTCCTTCAACTTCCTAACCTCTTTGCCACATTTGCTATTGCAATGGATGCTTCCAAGTTTGCCTCTGATGCAATCCTCCTCCAGACAGATATCAATGGGAATTGGCACCCCTGTTCCTATCTCTCCCAGTCGTTCTCATCAGCAGAATGAAACTATGACATCTACAATCAGGAACTCCTTGCTATTATGCAAGCCCTGAAATCCTGGTGCCATTATCTCCATGGCAGCTCCCACCTGGTCCAAGTCTTTACAGACCACAAGAACCTGACCTACTTCTGGTCAGCACAGAATCTCAACCACTGACAAGCCCGTTGGCTCCTCAACCTGGCAGATTTCAATCTGACCATGATCCATGTCCCCAGCAAACTCCTTGCTGGCCCCAACACCCTTTCCCGCTGCCCCAATTTCTCCCCCTCAGATGACACTGACAATGAAGAACATAAGACCAACATTCACCCCACTGTCCCTCCACTTATCCCCATCTGCTCCACCTGTACCCACCCCTTCCAGCAGATCTTGTGCAATCTGATCATGGACCTTTCTGAATCCTTGGATTTTGATACTCTTTTAATCGTGGTCGACCATGGCCTTACTAAGGGGGTAATTCTCTGCCCTACAAAGAAAATCATTACTGCCAAAGGGGTTGCAGCCCTCTTTTTCCACAAAGTCTTCCTCCAATTCAATCTTTACGACAAAATCATCTCTGACCGAGGCCCACAATTTGACTCAGCCCTCGCCAAAGCATTGGGAAAAGCTCTCAATTACTCCCTTACCCTCTCCACTGCATACCACCCTCAGACTGATGGTGAAACTGAACAGGTCAACAAGGAAGTTGAGACCTACCTCCACATTTTCTGCAGAAGTAATCCCACTACATGGTCCCTCACGCAGAGTTTGCTCACAACCACCATCTGCATTCTGTCACTGGACAGACCCCGTTTTATCTCATGATGGGATATGAACCCTGTGCCCTTTCCTCAGTTATCACTGACTCCTACATCCCTGCCATTGAGGACTGCCTCAAATCCCTTGTTGCCACCCACAATAAAGTCCTCGCTGCCCATGAACTCACTTGCCAAGTTATGGCATCCTGAAACCACTGCTCTTTCACCCCTTTCACCAAGAAATCCAAAGTCTGGCTTGAGGCCAGAAACCTCAAATGCTCCATCGTCAACCTGAAGTTCACCCCAAAACACGAAGGACCTTTTACCATTATCAAGGTGCTATCTCCCATCACCTATGAATTGTGCCTCCCATGATCATGGAAAATCCACCCAGTGTTCTACACATCCCTTCTATCGCCCTATTGCAAAAACCCCATCCACAGACTGAACTACCCTTCCCCATCACCTGACCTCATCGATGGACATGAGGAATATGAAATCGAAAAAATCTGCCATTGCAGACCTCCGTCCTTCCATTCCTTCCTGATCAAATGGAAGGGATACACAGCCAAAGAAGATTCCTGGGAACTTGCACAGAATATATGAAACTCTGCATCCCTTCTCAATGACTATAAACTTCACCATTCAATCTCCTTGATCTCAAACAAACCCACACCCCTCACAGTCATGTCCATCACTCTCTCTGTACCCTCCCCTGCACCCAGCAATGTTCCCTCTGATGTCACCAAAGCTGGCTAATCCACTACCACTCCTGCCAACAATCCTCTTGAACTCAACAACACATCTCTCTCAGTACCTTCCCCCTTCCTGATCCAATGCCTTTGCAATGATGTGAAAGGCATCCCCTCTGCATGGCCTGGCTTCAGCTGGACCCACCCCAAACCCCTCATCCCCACTACTATACTGATTCCCCATAACAGATCACCATCCTCCTGTTCCTTCCTGATCTGATGGAAAGGATACACTGCCGAAGAAGATTCCTGGGAATCCAAATGAAACCTATGGAACTCTGGCCCCCTCCTCAATGACTATAGACATTGCCACTTGATTTCCTCCATCACCAACAACCTGAAACCCCTTGCAATCATGTCCATCACCCTTTCTGCACTCTCCCCCACTCCCAGCAATGTTCCCTTCAACATTGCTGAAGCTGGCTGATTTACTACCACCCCTGCTGACAACCCCCTTGAATTCAATGATGCACCTGTCCTGGTACCACCCCCCTCCTTAATCCAATACCTTTGCAACAACACTGAAGGCATTCCCTCTGCATGGCCCAGCTTTAGCTGGACCCACCCTGAACCCCTCATCATTCCCCTCACCCAACGAATCTCCAACCACCCCACTTGCCTCCCATTGTCCATATCTCCCACTGCCCTACCTAACCACCCCACTCCCCTCGATGATGACCTTGCCACTGCCATCACCACCAAACTCTGGGACTCTAGTCTTGCTATGGTGCTTGATGCCCACATGGAACCCCACTCCCCCTTCGCCCTCATGTATTGTCTCTTCCTGACAAATTCCTGCATTGCTGTCTCTGCTGCCACCCCCACCACCTCTACCACTCAGGCATTGGCAAATCTTCACATCTGCTGTCTCCACCAGACCCTGGAACACAACCTTATCCAACTGATGCATCAGTTGGACATGACCAACTTCATTATCAATATTGATCGATACCTCCAAAACCTCACCTTTACCAGTGAAGACCATGTCTCTACCCCATCTGCATCTTCCAAACCACTCTCCACCCAGGAAGTCACTGCCCTAGACCATGCCAATAACTACTGGTCCAGTAACCAAGGAGTATGGTCCCTTTTCCCCAACCATCCTCACTATCACAAAGTGTGCTATCAATGCCATTGCCTTGGGCATTGCCGTCCCTTTGCCCTCTCTACCAATGTCCTATTTGCCATAGACAATCCCTGGGACACCCCCAATGTGCATGTTCCATGCACCCATGAACCCCATGTGCATTCACCTCTTCCTCCTTGGACTCATCTACACACCAGTTCCCCCATTCTTTGCGCTCCCTTCCTTCATGCTGCAGTCACCCCACCCCACTGGAATGGGACCCAAATGTTTGAATCCCTCATTGGGTCCCCACTCCTCCCCCTTCTCCGCTGGCAGTGGATGATTATGAGTTCTTTGTCAGCACCAAAGCTGATGACAATGAGACCAGGTCTCATCGAGGTAACTACTAAGGTTTCATCACAGTCTCATCCATACAACGGGGGTAATGTTATGATTTGTTGGGCCCCTCTTTCTTTCTCCTACTTCACTTACCGTGTACACCAAAGGACCTTGACCCTTGCTGTTCAAGCCTCACTTGGGTCCTTTCTTTTTACCATTATCTTTGCAATACTGCTTACTTATTTAGTGTGACTCATCTGCAGCTGTATTACCAACACTTATCTGATGCCATTGCATCCTCTCCATAGTAACTCAGCTTCTTCATGATTCCATCACTTTCTATCACTGACTCACCTTCTTCCATTGACCTACCCTTAATCATTTGGCTCACGTATATAAACCTTTGACACTCAGGTGTATTCACTATCTTAAACCTCCTGCAATTTACCTAGTATCTTGGAGTTGCTCTCAGATCCCCCAGTTCTTGTCCTACTGTTGAGTGAATGCTCCCTCTGAATCCTTGATCTGTCGCTAGTCCTGTGATGTCCCCAAGACCTGTTGATCCCTTGGTCCTCAATGGTCCCCAGAACCTCTGCCAAGGAAGACCCTTGAGCAGACCCCCTTCAATCCGACATTAGTCTTACACCAGCCTTAGTCTCCCTGTCAAGGAACCCCCTCATCAGGCCCCTTGTTCTGTCTGCTGTATAGCAACAGTAAGCCCTCAAACTCCTGCAGGCCTGCACTTGACCATGTCAAGTGTAACAATTGGACATACAAGTTGTCAATGCCCTCCATTTCACCCCTCTCAAAGCCATACAAGTCAATGATATCTTCATCATCAGGGAGCTCCACTAAGGAAGCTATGACTGGACTGATTGGTTCGTCATCGTCATCATACTCATCATTCCAGCTAGCGGCCAGGGCAGAGTGCATCTTACACTTTTTACCACCATGACAATGTTTGGTGGAAGATTGAGGGACCTCAGCAGTGATGAAGGAGGTGGTGGCAGTGGCATTTTCAAGAGTGGCATCTAGCCTCTGGATCAACTCACTCATGGGCTCAACACCCAGGTGGTGCACCAGGCTAAAGGCCTGTGGAATGTGTGGATTGAAGACAGGACCACCAGTTCCTTGGTAAAATTGTGCTGGTATCAGCCAGCAGGTGGGGGTTGATGCAGGGGGTATGAGTGGCATCAGCACTCATGTATATGTGAGGGGCTTGGGCCAGCCAGATGGCAGAAGTGATGTGGATGTTGGCATCAGTGGACTTCTTCTTTTGTTTGCAACACTTTTTCTTTTCCTTCTCAGCAGATGTGGCTGAGAAACCAGCTTCTGGTTGTGAAACTGGAGCAGTTCCAGCAGGCTTTTGTTGCTGTTGTTGGAAAAAGGGTGCCTTGTCCTGCTCATTGCACTTTACTGCACTAATCTTATTGGCCTGATGGCCTTTGCCTTGGAGACCCTTTGTTTCCCACATGTGTTTGAGGGCTGCTTTGATCTCCTCAACTGTTGGATCCTTTGGTTTGTTTGTGGTAGCATCAACCTTAGAGGTCAATGGTTGGATGGTGACATCATAGATACTAGGCACCTTTGCAAGCAACAACATACCCACAATCTTAGAATCAAGCAAGTAGCTGGCAAGGGAGAAGTCATTCAGAAGGTTGTCAAAGTTTGTGAGATGGGGAAAAGAATTGAAGTTGCTGGGCAACTGGTAGGCAAGCACCTTCTTGAAGATAATATATGCAGATGAAATTGTGGACTTGTCATAATCAGTCTTGAGGGCAGCATAAAGCTTGCTTGCCACATCATAAGACCAAAACTTGGTTGAACTCACAGGCAAATAGTGCAACAGGACCATGCCAACACAAGCATCATTGATATTGTGCCATTTGAGGTACTGAGTAACAGTGTCAGGGTCTGACACAACTGCAGGCACTGTGGGCCTGAAGTTCACTAGCTCAATCACCCAATAGACTTGTTGGGCCTTGAGTGAGTCCTGGACTTTGTCCACCAGACCTTGAAGTCTGTGCCAGTGAAGGTGGGGAGCAATGACATGATGACTCTGGAAAATGACATTTTTGCAAGTTCTGAGAACAGGGCGAAAGAGTGTCAGTAAAGTGCACTGACATGGGTTCCCCCTCATGAGGAGCTGAGATCTACTCATTTATCCTTTCGAACTAATGAGGTTCTTACTCTGAGGTATCTGATGTGATGGTGACATTCCTTTTTACAGAATCAAGTCATCAACACAACATCTGGGGCTCATAACCTGTTGAACTTGCAGGTTCCAGGTGACATGTATGAGGTGTCAAGCCTGTACTATGGCTTATTGCAGCAAGCAGGGTACACACTGTTATGCTTGATGTAGTTGGGGCATGGCCTACAAAAGGTTTGAGGGCTTACTATCGCTATACAGCTGACAGGAGTCAAGAAGGTCCAGCAAGGGGGCACCTTTGGTGGAGGTTCTGAGGGACCATTGAAGAAACAGGATTGAGGGGTTCTGAGAACCGTCGAGGAGATGGAATCAAAGGGTTCTGAGGACTGTTGAGGAGACAGGGTCGAAGGGTTCTGACAAGGGTATTCCTTGGTAGAGGTTTTAAGGACACTGCAAGACTAGTGGTGGGTTGAAGGGGTTCTAAAGAGCGTCCACTCAATAGTAGGATGAGGACTGAGGAACCGAAGACAATCCAAGGTATGAGGTAGATTGTAGGAGGTCTAGGATGAGGATCTACAGCAATGTACTGAGGGTTTATATACACAAGTCAAAGGATTAAGGGTAGGTCAGGGAAGAAGGTGAGTTAGCAAATAGAAAGTGATGGAATTGCGAAAAAGGCTGAGTCACTATGGAAAGATGCAATGGCATCGGAAAAGTATCTGTAATACAACTGCAGATGAGTCACACTAAATATGTAAGCAGTAATCTGGGAAAAGGTCATGGAAAAGAAAAGAGCCCAAGCAGGACTCAAACAGCAGGGTTAAAGCCCCTTTGATATACAATGGTAAGTAAGTGTCAAGGAAAAAGGTAAGGGGGCCAACAAATCATAACATTATCCCCATCATATGGGTGAGACCACGACAAAACCCTAATAATCACCATTATGAGAACCAGTCTCATTGTTGTCAGCTTTGGTGCTGACAAAGAACTCATAGTCATCTGCTGCCGGCAGAGAGAGAGGGGGGGTAGAGGTCCAACGAGGGATGCAGACAGGGGGATGCCATCCCAGGGGGTTAGGGCAGTTTTGACAAAAGGAGGAGGACTGCAAGGAGCAGGGGGACTGTTGGGTAGAAGAGTCCAAGGAGGAGGATGCAAAGATCTGGGGGATGCAGAAGCACATGGGGCAGGACTGCTGGAGGTGACTGGGGGATGAGTGGTAACAGGTAGGACACTGATAGAAGGGGCAATGGGGGCAGCAGTGTCCAAGGCATCAGCATTGGTAGCAGGCCTTGTGATAACGAGGGTGATTCAGGGGGAGGGACCAGAGCTGATCATGCCTGGTCCAGTAGTCATTGACTTGGTCTAGAATGGCGACCTCTTGAGTGGTAAGGGGTTCGGAGGACGTGGAAGGGATGGGGATGTGGGGGGTGCCAGTATTGGCAAGTTCTTGGAGGTATTGATCAATGTCGATGATGAAGCTAGTCATATCCAACTGGTACATTAGTTGGATAAGGTCGTGCTCCAGGGCTTGATGGAGATGGCAGATGTGGAGGTTCGCCAATGCTTGGGCAGCAGAGGTGATGGGGGTGGCAGTGGAGACAGCAATTTGGAAGTTGGTGAGGAAAAGATGGTACATGAGTGTGAAGGGGGAGTAAGGTTCCATGTGTGTGTTGAGGGTCATGGTGAGACTGGAGTCTCAGAGTTCTGAAGCAATGGAGGCAGTGATTTCTTGGTCAAGGGGGATGGGGTGATTCAGTAGGGCAGCGGGTGGGACAGTCAGGGGAAGACAGGTGGGGCAGTTGGAGATTCGTTGGGCCAGAGGAATGGGTGTGGAAGAGGGAATGAGAGGTTTGGGGTAGGTCCAGCTAAAGCTGGGCCAGGCAGAGGGGAGTCCTTCAGTGTCATTATGAAGGCATTGAATCAGGGAGGGGGGTGGAATGGGAATAGGTAGGTCATTGACCTCAAGGGGATTGTTTCCAGGGAGGGTTGAGGACCAGCCGGGTTCTGTGACGTTGAAAGGGACGTCACTGGGTGCAGGGGAAGGGGACGAGAGGGTGATAGACATGATTGAGAGAGGTGTCATTTGGATGGAGATGGGGGAAATTGAGTGACAACATTTATAGTCCCTGAGGAGGGAGACAGAGTTCCATAGGTTCCTTTCGGGTTCCCAAGAATCTTCTTTGATGGAGTATCCCTTCCATTGGATCAGGAAGGAACAGAAGGATGGAGTTCCATGATGGCATATGATTTTCTCGATTTCATATTCTTCCTGTCCATCGATAAGGTCAGGTGGGGGAAAGGGGTAGTTCAGTCCGTGTACAGGGTTTTCGCGATAGGGTGAGAGGAGGGAAGTGTGGAACATAGGGTGAATTTTCCACGATCATGGGAGGCGGAGTTCATAGGTGATGGGAGATAGGACCTTGACAATGGTAAAGGGTCCTTCGTGTTTCAGGGTGAACTTTGGGTTGATGATGGAACATTTGAGGTTCCTGGCCTCGAGCCAGACTTGAGATCCTTTAGTAAAGGGGGTGAAAGACTGGTGGTTTCATGAAGCCATGACTTGGCAGGCAAGTTCATGGGCAGCGAGGGCCTCATTGCGAGTGGCGGTGAGGGATTTGAGGTGATTGGGAATGGCGGGGATGTGGGAGTCGGAGATAACTGAGGGGAGGGCATGGGGTTCATATCCCATCATGAGATAGAATGGGGTTTGTCCAGTGACAGAGTGGGGATGGTGGTTATGAGCAAATTCTGCATGTGGGATCAGGTTTGACCATGAGGAGGGGTTATTTCCACAGAAGATTTGTAGGTACGTTTGAACCTCCTGGTTGACACGTTCAGTTTCCCCATCAGTCTGGGGATGGTAGGTGGTGGAGAGTGCGAGGGAGTAGTTAAGGACACGTCCCAACTCTTTGACAAAGGCAGAGGCAAATTGTAGGCCTTGATCAGAGATAATTTGATCATAAAGACTGAAGTGGAGGAAGACTTTGTGGAAGAAAAGGGAGGCAACTCCTTTGGCGGTGATGGTTTTCTTTGTTGGGCATAAAATTACCCCCTTAGTAAGGCCATGGTTGACCACAACCAAAAGAGTATCGAAGCCAGCGGAGATCGGGAGATCGGTAATGAGATCACAAGAGATCTGCTGGAAAGGGTGGGTACAGGAGGAGCAGATGGGGGTAAGGGGGGATACCATGGAGTGGGTGTTTGCCTTGTTTTGTTGACACAAGGCGCATCCTTTGACATATTTTTATACATATTGGGCAAGTCTAGGCCACCAAAACTCGGCAGCAATGAGCTGGTGGGTTTTGAGATATCCAGGATGACCAGCGGTTTCATGGTCATGGCATCCCTGGAGGATTGATTGGCAGAGTAAGTCATCGGGGGGAATGTAGACATGTCCTTGGAATGTAAGGATGCCATCTTTATATTGCCAATCAGAGAGGCAAGAGTGGAAGGCGGGGGGAATGGTTCCATCAAGGGATTGGAGGGCCTTGAGGATGAAGGGGTCGGTCTCAGAGTGGAACAAGATGTGCTCTTTGAGCATGGTGTTGATGATGTTGATGAACAGGGAGGGGGGAAGGAGGGTGACTCCTTCATTATCGATATCATTTGAGGGGAGAAGATTGGGGCAGTGGGAGAGGGCATCTGGGCAAGTGAGAAGTTTGCCAGGGACATGGATCATAGTGAGGTCGAAGTTGGTGAGGTCTAGGAGTCATTGGGCTTGATGGTGGTTGAGGTTTTGGGCTGACTGAAAATAGGTCAGGTTTTTGTGGTTAGTGAACACCTGGACTGGATGGGAACTGCCATGTAGATAATGGCACCAGGTTTTCAGAGCTTGCATGATAGTGAGGAGCTCTCAGTCATAGATGTCATAGTTTCATTCTGCTGGGGAGAATGACTGAGAGAGGTAGGAGTAGAGGTCCCAGTCTCCATTGGCATCAGTCTGAAGGAGGATTGCACCTGAAGCAAACTTCAAGGCATCAGTGGCGATGGCGAATGGGGTAGAGAGGTTGGGGAGTTGAAGGACTGGGCAGGCGAGGAAGAGTTCTTTGAGACATTCAAAGAACTTCTGGCATTCAGGGGACCAGGCCCAAGGGGTGGTTTCTTGGTGAGGTCAATGAGGGGGTGGGCAATGGAGGAGTAATTGGGGATGAAGCGACGATAGAAGTTGGCAAAGCTGAGGAAGGAGTGAACATCACGGAGTTTCTCAGGGGTAGGCCAGGACGCAATTCCATCCAACTTGACAGGGTCCATGGTGAGTTGTCCAGGCTTGACAATCAATCCAAGATATTCAACTTCTGTTGAGGTGAAGTTGCACTTCTCGAGTTGAAGATGAAGGTCGAGTTCCTTCATGTGTTGGAAGACACACTTGGTTCATTCAGCATGGATCTTTTCATTGGGGGAGTGGATAAGGAGGTCGTCCATATAAATGACAAGCCATCCTTCAGCAATCATATCATGGAAGGAGTCATTCATGAATCATTGGAAGGTAGCAGGGGAATTGGTGAGACTGAAGAATATTATGGTCGGTTTGAAGAGGCCTTTATGGGTGATAAAGGCAGCTTTCCATTGATGTCCATCTTTGATTCGGACATTGTTGTAGCCCCATCGGACACCGAACTTCATGAAGACCTTGGCATTACAGAGTGGGAGATCCCTGTCGTCCATAGTCCATGATGTAGAAAAGGACTTTGTGGGCGAGTCCTTTGATGTGGATGAAGAGTTCGGTGGTAAAGCAAACTTCTCCTTTGTCAGTAGGTCCCTGGTTGAGGTAACCCCAGTCTATGCTAGAGATATCGGCACCGCTATCAATGAGGGCATGGGTGTCAACAACTTTCAACATGTGGAAGGAAACAATGACTTTAATGGGAATTTGCATTGTTCCAGGCATGGTAGATACTTTTACACGTTGTACTGTAGGAGAGCCTTGTATCAAGGAAGGTCTCCAATCTAAAAATCCTCTTCAGGGAGGGAGTATTTGATGTGACGAATGGTGAGGTTGTCATCATCATCACAGGGTTGGAGTCTGGGGAGGTTGTCATCGACCTGTTCAACTCACTTGACTGAAGTCTTGCAAGGTTCTTTTGGGTACTTGATACAAGCATCAATCCTGTGGTCCTTCTGCCTGCATTGAAGGCAACGTCCTTCTTTGAAGCATTACTCCCACTTCTCGGAAGTTAGTTTGGGAGGTCATGGGGTGGAGACAGCATCGATGTCCATGGTGTCAGGGTCGCGAGCTTTGGCCATGGTGGGGGTGGGGATGTGGTAGGGGTGGTAGAAATGGGTAGTGGGGATGCAGTGTTGGTTGATGATGGTCTGGGCGCAGTTATTCTGGACCTGGAAGTGAACGGCCTTGGAGTACCAGTTGTCAACTGTGTTGGGGATGGTATCCATGAAGAAGATTCGGCAGGAGAGGGGAGGGGGAATGGCGGTGGCAAAGTAGTTGATAAGGATGTTCTGATCAGAAATGCCTGATAATGTGACATTATTGCAGAACTCAGCGATGAACTTTGTGAGTTCTGGGCTGTAGGATCTGGTTTTCTTTGATACGAGGCATTCTGAGTAAAGCCAGTTAATGGCTTGGTTCTTGGTGTCCTGATGCTCAAAGACAGCCTTGAACTTGGTGATGAAATCAGTGAATTTGCCAAATGTCTGATTGTTGATGGCATCTTGGCAGAAGATAGCGGCCCATGTGGCAGCTGAGTCCTTCATATATGAGAGGGCATATGCGATTTTTTTGTCATCATCATCATAGATGGCTTTGTTGACAAGGAGATAGGTTTGGATTGAGGAGAGCCAGGGTATGGCTTCAGTGTAAGAGCTGTCAAAGGTGTTGGGGGCTCTGAGGCAGAGTTCTGTGGGTTTGGAGGTCATGGCAATCTGAGGGGGGGGCAGGGTGGGGGCAAAGAAAACATTGATTGGCGACGGACTGGGGTTGGGGATGGGGAAGTGGGAACTCTGGGGATGCTAAGTGTCGCAGAAAGTTGGTGGGCAAGTTCTAAGTCCTCAGGTTGTTGAGGGATGACGATGTCTTCATTGGTATTGATGGGGGGATCAGTGGAGGGTTTGTCTGAGTCAGATGAGTTGATGGGATTCCTTCATGATGTGGGGTCAGAATAGGGTCTAGGGTTTCTGGGGTGTTGGTATGAAATGGTGGCTTATTCAAAGATAGCCTTTTCTTGGGAAGATCCTAGACTTTTTGTTATGCTTGACATAGTCGAGGCATGGCCTACAAAAGGTTCGAGGGCTTACTGTCACTATACAGCTGACAGGAGTCAAGGGGGTCCAGCAAGGGGACACCTTTGGTGGAGGTTCTGAGGGACCATCAAAGAAATGGGATCGAGGGGTTCTGAGAACCATCAAGAAGACGGGATCGAAAGGTTCTGAGGACCATTGAGGAGACAGGGTTGAAGGGTTCTGGCAAGGGTATTCCTTGGCAGAGGTTCTGAGGACACCGCAAGACTAGTGGTGGGTTGAAGGGGTTCTAAAGAGCGTCCAGTCAACAGTAGGACGAGGACTAAGGGACCGAAGACAATCCAAGGTATGAGGTAGATTGTAGGAGGTCTAGGATGAGGATCTACAGCAATGTACTGAGGGTTTATATACACAAGTCAAAGAATTAAGGGTAGGTCAGGGAAGAAGGTGAGTTAGCAAATAGAAAGTGATGGAATCGCGAAGAAGGCTGAGTCACTATGGAAAGATGCGATGGCATCGGAAAAGTATCTGTAATACAACTGCAGATGAGTCATGCTAAATATGTAAGCAGTAATCTGGGAAAAGGTCATGGAAAAGAAAAGAGCTCAAGTGGGACTTGAACAGCAGGGTTAAAGCCCCTTTGATATACAATGGTAAGTAAGCATCAAGGAAAAAGGTATGGGGGCCAATGAATCATAACACACACCAGATACACAACTCATCTAACAATGGATGTAGTACATTACTATTACTTACTGGGGATAGGGAGATGGGGTGCACTTATAGATAATGGTGTTAAAACAAGAAGTGTTATTTTCAGCAGAGTCTGAAACTCTACACTTATACTATCTACACTATATATTATGTATGTAAGCCTTTCTCATATACATCAAGTACACTACTCAGGCTGTAGATAAGCATTCCTTGGTTAGTCACTTTCAACAGTATTTTCAGATATAACTGTAGCCAAGTTACCAACTCTTGTTGCCTCAATTATGACTAGTCCCCATGCTGTGCAAGCCACAACTCAGACTGATCTCCATCTGAAACTTGGTTCCTGGCAATTGTGATCATATGCATGGTGGTAGAAGGGCATCCTTGCATGCTAATGCCGAAGTTGAATTATTCTGTCTCCAATGATTGATAGGATGGAGATCAGTCTGAGTTGTGGCTTGCACAGCATGGGGACTAGTCATAACTGAGGTAACTAGAGTTGGTAACTTGGCTACATTTATATCTGAAAATACTGAGGATACTAAACAGAACCTTAATGGCTCCAGTAATCTCAGCTAACTGCTGCCTAGAGTGGTAAAGAAGCTGGATGAAGTGGTTGTGATTGAGCATGTGTGTGAGTGCATTTGCTTTTATTGCATCACAGCTTTGTATCAAATAATCTCCAGATGTATATGCAATGTTATCCATGAGTAGATCATCCACAGAGTCACACCAGTGATCAACCTGCATCACATTCAAGATACTTTCACCCAAGGTGTTTTCATGACCACTATAGAGATTTTGTAAGTTATCTTGACTGAGATGAATACCTTCCTCACAATACCATTCATTGTACTCATATAGAAAGTTGAGTAAAACTTCAATTCTTGACTTTGACACAAGCATGGGATGAAAATGTTCAAGGACCTCTAGTGTTGGTCATATGTTCATACTGGTGAACAGAACACAAATAGTATTTTTGATCTTATCATATGAAGGCAGAAGTAGGTGACACAGAAGAAGCAAGTCTTGAGGAAAGACAATGACATTACCTCTGTTAAAACATTGAGAAGCATTCTCTGGAACATACCCACTGGAATTTGTCCTTGTTTTCAAATAGTGATGTGTCACAATAGATGAGCAACACCTGGAAATCAACATCAAATCAAATGGAGATGCACTTGACAATGCCATGGAGACAACGTCAGAAAGTTGATCTTCTGCATAGTACAAGAAATTCACTAGGGCGAGTTTTGATTGTAAAGGGTCTATCAACAGCAAACATCTTGTGCAGGTCTTACACATCCATAAAGGTCTTCATTCACTGCAACTCAACATTCCATTTCGATACAAAATAGCATGTTCATACAGTTCGAAATCATATGATCTAGGTTTGATGATGGAAGGTATGTAATATCAAATTTTGTAGCAAAGTCAAGTCGACCTTGTTAAGATTGACCTCAGTCGAGTCAGAGGATTGAGTGGAGACCATGCATACCATACACACAAACAAATGGAATCAAGTTGGTGACATCACATCTTGCCATGTTCTTATGATGTCAAACTTTTCATCCTGTGTTTTCAAAATCGGAAATGTTTCCATACCTGACTCAGCATAAGATTCTTGGATCTGCTAAGAGGCTTCCACTTGACAACAATCTTCTGCATCCATATACTGCAAATCAGGGCCCTTAAATGATCAATTTTCTTCATTATTGATAATCATGATTACCTGCAATTCTTCACAAACATTAGCAAGTAACCAAAAAAGAAAATAAGCTGGCAGGCAAACATCTGTACAAACATGTGAATAAATTTGGTTCCAAACACAATTCTTAGTATACAAAGTTCCATAATGTATGCTGTGACCATTAGCAATGACTCTGAGATGTTGCAAGGAAACAAAAGGGAATAATAAAAGAAACTACCTCACATCTGGAACAAACACGGGCAAATAGGGGCTGTTTGGGAACAATTGTGAGTCATCAAATGGCTCCATATCACATGCAATCAACTTGAAACCGATGTTCAAGTCATATATGCTGACCACAGAATGATCAACAAGTATCACAGGCTCCAAGGAGCATACAAACAATGCAACTCCCAGAGGATGACAAGTGTCTGAATCTGTAACAATTTTTTTTGTTAGTCATCCAAGAAAACAAGGGAGAATGGGAAGCAGGGCTGACCTGCAAGAGCCATTGTGGTATCGACTATTATGGTCCTGCAGGAGACAGAAGTTGAATTCAAAGAGGGGCCCAAAGGGAACAGGACATAAGTCAGATGTGGTGAATGCCAAAAATTATGGCTGTCCATGTGGCAGTGAATCTTCATCAATTTTTTGTCAGGCAAAACCTGAACCCCAGTGAAAATTGGACATGACTCTGATGAGTCCCATATGTTACCTTATGTATTTACTGATATTTGTATGCTGATATCTGCACAATTCTGATTAGAATACTTTCTCCATTGTCTCGACCTCACTCGGTAATCACATTGCCAGATTGGCAATGTGCAAATGTGCTCTGGCTCTACCAATTTGGTAACAATCTACACAACACATTGCAGATTGTACAAAGGCATGTTGCATACTATCATCCCTGCCTTTCAACAACCACCATGGATTCTGGGGCCCAGCACTGCAACTGTGTATGTTCCAACCATAATTTTGGACAACCTCACATTGTTTCCTTGGCTATTTGATATTGCCATTTGCAAGAAGCTCCTGAAGAGAAGTAACAATGTATGCATGATGCTTGATTCAATGGTCTAGACAGGCCCTCTCACTGTAGGGCAAGAGAAACTACTTCTTGGAGGTGTAACAGAGTTCTATCTATGCAAAGGCCAGCACACGAACTTGGCAGCAACTTGCAGAGGTCTGTTTCACTTCTGCTTCATAACTTTTTGTCTGCTAATATTGTATTCCTAGATATCTTTGGCATGCTCTCCACCTCCAAACTCCCCAGCCAGGTGGAAGGATCCTTTTCTTCCTGAGCTGGACTCCCCTGCATCACGATCAGGCTTTCTTCCCCTGCCAGACCCTTCCCTTCCCCCATGGTTTGACACCCCTGTACAAGACTGTCATTCACTTCATATGCTAATAGATTACCAATGCTGACCCCAGCCTGAAATTGATGTCAAAGGTCTCTCTGCTCTCACGATGTTCAGGCTGATACAAGAAGTAATGCATTTTGTTCAAGCTCTTTTCAATGCTTTTACCAAAGACCCCATCACCAAACTCCCCCCTGATGGTCTTGATCACCTCCATCACCCACCCACTCTTCCTCTCATTATAGATGATCCTGCTATTTGACACAGCATACCCAATTATCTTGCTCTCAAAAATTCATCACAAGCTGCTTATGAAGCTGTTATTTGTTTTCTTAAACACAACTTCCCTGATATTGGAAATGTTCTCAGCTTCTACTGAGTCGAGAAATTGATCAGCACCTACACTGGTGTCAAGTCAATTCTTCATGACATGTGTTGCATTTACTGGATCATACAGCAATTTAGAGGAGTATCTGTTGTGTCAGACCTTCCAATGGAATCAGGCAAAGCTTCAGGGAACAAGTGGTCATGTTAAAGTTCCCACTCAGCAATTTACCACTATTCCAGTTGGTCCCCAACTCCAGGCACAAAACTGTAGTCCTGTGAGTGCAAGAGCAATGCACTACCTTTGGGAGAAAAGTCAGGAAGTACTTCACAATATTGTAGCCACAGGCTCTTCTCAAATCCCAATTGTCAATGATATCATCATGGGCTGGGACTTCTTAGGTGCTGTTTTACATGGTTATACCAAAGAGCACAATATTGTTCTCATGGTGTCTTTTGATGGTGCACAACTGTATAAAAGTAAGGAGTTTGATTGCTGGATGTATATCTGGATCATAGAAAACCTCTCTCCTGACATTCATTACTGCAAGCTCAACATTCTACCTGGTGGCTTTATCCCTGGCCCCAAGAAGCCAAAGAATGTTGACTTGTTCCTCTTTCCTGGCATGCATCACCTCGCTGCAATCTAGCATGAAGGTCTTCCCATGTGGGATCCACTCTCTGATTCACACTATATATTTATCATATGTCTACCTTCTCTTCACAACTGCTGATGGCTCTGGTATAGTTTACTGGGATAGAATGATTGGACATAGCAGTAAATATGGATGTCATCTATACTATGGCCTCCCAGTGAGACAAAAAAAAACCATGCCCACTGGTATTATCCAGCTCTCTTATGCCTCCGCAATCAAGTCACTGAAGGAAGTGATCATCCTGATGTAGATGTCTTTGCTCTTTCTTCTGGCAGTTCCTCTGACTATTCACAAAACCTCCACAAGATTGTTTCTGTCTCAGGCCAGACTCAGTGGGACAAGATGAAAACAGAGACTGGGCTCAGAAAACCCCCCCTAATCCTTGACCTTGCCCCTACTTGCTCACTCAGTGTTCTATTCTGTATGATGACTGATGTCATGCACTTAGCTGGTAATATATCGGACCTTCTCAATTCACTCTGGCATGATGACATGGATGTCAGTCCTGGTAATGACAAGTCCACATGGGATTGGGCTGTTTTCAGGGATGAGGGCCCTGGATATCCCATGGGCAGAAAGTTGTGCAAGCTGGCACTTTTCTCCCAGGCTCCTATGACTGCAAACCACACAATATTGCTGAGAAGATCAATCCCCAGTACAAAACCTGGGAATTTCAGCTATATACATTCAATATTTCTCCTTTTCTTCTCTATGATGTACTCCCCTCGAAATATTGGTCCCACTTTTGCCAGCTCATTTGTGGGTTTCAAATTGTCTGCCAACATTTTATAACCCATGAGTAGCTCAAGGATGCTCATACTCTCCTTTGCACCTGGAAATGTAACTTTGAACTTTTTTACTACCAACTTCATTATAATCATATTTATTTCATTTGTCCTGCAGTATATCAAGTCATTCACCTGGTTCCAGAGGCATTTCAAAAAGGACCACCAATCTGTTATGCACAATGGACTATGGAAAGAACCATTGGAAACCTAGGTCAGCAGATCCACCAATTATCCAAGCCATATGCAAATCTTACTCGAGAAGGTATTTGCCACTTGCAAATTAATGCACTAATGTCTATTATGCCAGAGCTCAATGTTCCTGCCAAACCACTTTCCTATGGTGCTGTCAATCTCGGCAATGGTTATGTTCTCCTTTGCAAACACTCTAAGTATCCTGTCTCTCCTGACAACGAACTCATGCAAGCATTCCATGACTATCTGAGGCCTTCTACTTAAGAAATTCCCCGTTTCATTAAATAGACATGTCTACTTCTTCCTAATGGACAAATCGCCCACTCTGCTTGAAGAAAGATGCTCAAGTCAGAGAAGAACTTATGAGTGTCATGAAACATTAAGGTGTGTCTCATTTTTCACTTTATTTACATATTCTTTATTTTGTTATGCATTCTTTCCCTAGTTTCATGATGGAGACAAAGTTCAAGTGGAAGAAGTTCAATACTTCACTTGGCTTGCTGTTCATCCAGGGCCTCACACACAAGAGTGGTCTTTCAAAGATGTCACCATCCTCAAACTCTATTCAGAATCAGATGTTGATCTTTTATGTTTTCTTCACAGGTTCTTGCTGCATCATTCCTGCTTGATGACTATTTTATTGTAATGTCAAAAGTATTCTTAGCATTGTTGTGATAATCCCTTGTGTACTAACATTACCATCTGAGGTCAAATTGGAATGTTTTTGTATGATGGAAAAACCAGGAGTAGATATTTTGGACCTTGGGGTGCCTTATAGCATATACTCATAGCCAGGAGCTAATGATGACAAAGGTGGTGACAATGCAGATGTTGAATAGCAACACTTTGTATTCAGTATCTTGAACAAGAACATTGTATGTGATGCTATTAATATTAGACTTTGATTGAGAGTTTCAATCTCAGCATATTATCTTATCTCTAGCCCACTTCAATTTCTACTACTATTACAATGTTTCAAGAAGCATCCTTCAACCCCAATCTTCTCCAAGCATCAAATACTCGTAAAAATAGCAACAACCCTATACTAATAGATGGAATCATGGACCTATCCATAAGGAAAAAACCAAGATAAAGAAAATTTTCTGTGATTGAAAACCAAATATCACTACTAATATGTACTTAACAGTCTAACTATAATGCAACTTGATAAAGCCAAGTATAAGCTGACTAGAAGAAAGCTTGCATGTCTATTCAATCCATTTGGATTGCCAAAAAACTGCAATCCATGTTGGCTTAAATGTCAATGCAGATCATGAGGGTGACATTGACATGTATTACAATATGTATATTTAAATGCAGGTATGGTTACTAACTATCTATCATAACAGGGACTCTGATGTTATGATGCAGCAACTCCACTTCTATGAAGCAATCCTTACTCATTCGCAAGGGTCGAAGAAAGAGATGGCCAAACTGGAGGACTATAAATTAAGAGATATATGTGATTGGGTAAGTCAATACATACACTGTATTCTTGCCATCAATACTCACTTCTTGTGTCTAGATAATGACTGGTATGAGAAGCCAGTGCTCAACTGACCTCAGTTCTGTGAAGAACATTGATCTCACATACATACTGCATGATCCCATAAAATTGGCTTATTCATTTTAGTGTGATCAGGGCACCTCAAGAAAATCACATCAATACCAGTGCATCTAATTGGCCATCCTTTTTCTATGCAAACAGCATTTATGACCCTGAAAACAAACTGAAGGGTTTGTTTTGCAGCCTTGCTGCCTTTCAGGTATGTTTTATTGTTCTTCCATGTGGTGTTTACAATTTGAATTTTTTCGTTTTATACTTGTCTCTTTACTGGCAGGTTGTCTGTGGAGACAAGTGTTACTAGTAACTCATCAAAGATGTCAAAGAACTGCACTTGGGGTCTTATGGAAGTCACACTGCATGTGATTGCATACATTCACATTGTGGTATGTTCTATAGCAACAACTCAAACTCTCTGACTATTTGTATTACACAGATGTACTCTACTCTGAGAAAAGTGCCACATTGGTGCACCATTGTTGGTTACATGGACTTGAGTGAATTGTTGTGGCTCATCATCGAGATATTTGATGATAAGGATGACTGGACACGCAAAACACTTGCATGGTGAAATACATAAGTTCTGCATAGATTTAAATATGTGCTAACTATTTTTTAGAAAAGCTTTCCTGCAGGTTAATCCAATCCACACTCAGCAACAAGGCAAGGCCAGGTGCCAACCTGTCCTAAAATATTGTGCCATAAAAGTGATCAAATTCATGTCTCTGCCCACACATGTTTTCAAAGCCCCTTCTCCAATTGAGCTGTTCTCGGACATCAGGATGTATTAGTATGGTTCTTTTCGTTATGTAATATACTATGGTGTGTTTGAGCTATTGTTGTGTGATGTACAATTAATGGATACATTGAACCACACATGATATGTTACTAGAGCTAGTAAAATTGGAGATAACTGGGTTGGAGTTACTAAAATTGTACATTCCCTGTCTTGCTCATTATCTACCTTGTTCTCATTCACCATGAGTGGAATAGTATATGACTTCTCCTCATTCAATAGTGGTAATGGATACTCAATCAATACTAATATAAATTTTTCTGAAAGCATTCCTGACATGGAGTTTTTTTGGGCACTCTGCCACCACCCCCTTAATCTCTCAACCAAGTCTTAATCAATCACAACTTGGATACTTCCAGGTAAGTTTTTTCTTAGGGTCATGCTGACTATATTATATGCTTTGGCAAAGCATATATGCAGAAAGCTCAGCTCATCAAAGTAACCACTGAGCAGGACACCCTGAAATGCATGATCATTATATATTTGCTATACTGATTAAATTATATCATGTCAAGATTGATGTTTGAGCAACTATCTACATTGTTACAGACAGCAGCTATATCTAGCCCCATGAGGATTGCAGACATGTACCCAAAGCTCTGCTTTTGGACTCAGAGCCAATACAACACATGGACAAATATCTCTGAGACACATGGCAATTTCTGATACAGATTTGCTTTCATAGACAATGAGCAGGGAAATGCACAGCATAGTAAGTTTTTAGTGATTGAATGGCTTACTACTGCTTATGCGGCTTCTAACAATCTGTGCACTTTGCACTGGTTTGCGCAGGTCAATGACAATGGCAATTGTAGCAAGTTCCATGCATATTGAAACCATCAGCTTAGCAAGCAATAGCGTGAGGTATAAATGGAATTTACTACTATCATGTCTTACTAATATCATCTTGAGGCATACAAAAATGAAGCTAAAGAACTGGTAAGTCCTGCAAATATATTGTTTGATGTGCACTGACACTTGCACAGATAGAGAAGAAATCATGGAATGACACAGTGTCCCAAGGGACACTGTACTAGCAAATGATCCATTCTGCTCATTTTCAACTTAACACTCTCCAGTTTGTGTCCATTCTTTGTTATCATGATCCAGCTGTTGCTCACATGTTCTTCTATACTATTCCCAGACTTCCAATTACTTCAATCAGATCATTTCTCAACAGCTAACACCATTGAACACATCTCATTGCTCCTACAATGTCTCCTTGCTCTTTCTTGTACTCCTTCACCACTTTCTTCTTTATTGCATGTGCATGTGCTTGTGTTTGCTCACATGGAGGCTCAGTTATATGGCTTGCAGTCTCACCATTAGTTATCATATACTAGCAGATATCATACATAGTGGATCACATCAGAAATGGACTTTTTTGAGCAGATACAGGCAGAATGTCTAATCATTAGTGAGCAGAAATAATCAGATATCTATGGGTGCAAATAGCATAGAATGACATTTGTAATCAGCTACAAGCACATTGCAGGGTCTCTAGTTAGCATATCTAATCATTAGCTACCAGAAATCATCAGATATTTTAGATGGAAATAACACAGGATGACATGTGTAATCAGCTCTGAGCACATTGTAAGATCTCAAATGCTCTGGATACTCTATGTTGGACTCTGCTCTATTATGTCATACCTCAGAAAATCATTTGTAGTCGAAAACTGTACTGTACAAGCATGCATAACATTTTTATTCTATTAGTGACTTCTGATTCAACATGATTTCCAATGTATCAAATAAAAAAACATGCCTGAACATACTCTGACATGCATCATCATAGCCAATTTTCACTGGGCCTGAATCCTAAATGGTCTGTTATGCTTGCACAACATCTAGTCCCAGTGTGTCCTCAAAGGCGACACAACGTCCTATAGAATTCCGAAGGGGTTCTCTGCTGAGACTCCAGACTCAGGCAGGAAATGAGACTAAACACTGCATATAATTGTGCAGATCTAGCTGGGGAATGTACATGATAACTATAGCTACTTATACAGTTCAGAACCATCTCGGAATGAAAAGGCAATGGGACAGGACACATGGTATGCTACAACAGCCTCGTGGAGTCAATGGTAGGAATGGAATAACACAGTCACCGAAAGAAGGGGTGAAAGGAGGAGCGGAGGTCCATGACAAGAACAATTCTCAGGGCACATTGTCATATCCCAAATTCTCGCTAAGTCCTCTCTGCTCCTCCGTGTGCATTACTTCCACTATTCTGCTCCTATGTCCTCCGCTACTCCATGTCCGCTCTACTTCTTGCACTCATGTATGTTATGTTACGTTTCCCTTTGTTCTCTTTGTAGTTAGTCTCCATTTCATCACTGCGGTGCTCAGGGTAAGGTGCACAGCTCCGGCTGTGCAACTGACCAGCACAGCAGTGGTACTCTGTTTTCTCCGTCGCTCTGACCCTGACTTTACTACATTTGGACTTTGACCTCCATATATAAACCCACTGTAATATGTCTTAGCCCCTCAGTTTGAATATCAACTTAGTTCTGTCCTCTGCTCTCTCCTCCGTCATTGAGCTTGTCAACAAGTTCTCTCACTTGAGTCTTGACGACTCTCCTCTGACCTCTGGTCACTCTGTACCTCCGCTCCACTCCCCTCGTAAATCAGGGACAACGGAACTGGACAAGGGCGCACCACATAAGGTGAAGCCGAAGTCCCTACCCCCTCCGACCAACTCTGGCACTCCGGAGTTCGCTGCCCAGTCCCGACGAACCCATACTTAACACACATGGCAAGAGTTACAAAAGAGGAAGAAGAGACAAACAGGGTGAGTCAAGAATGGGGATCTTCATATGACCATATAGAGCATAGTCTTCGGGAAACAGAGTCCAGTAGCATTCTGGAGATAGTCCATACTCCGGTTTCCATTCTGGTAGAGTGTTGAAGAGTTCTGATGGTTCCAGAATTCTGGAACCTTCGGAATGGTGGGAAGGTACTTCTGAAGTGTCGAAATGGTGGGAATCAGTTCCGGAACCTTCAGAACTGTGGTTACTTGTAACATTACCCTCTTCTATCCATTGAAGACCCTCTTCAACTCCTAAAGTCACCTCCTGCAGAGTCTCCATCGTTGTCATATCCCAAATTCTCGCTAAGTCCCCTCCGCTCCTCCATGTGCATTGCTTCTGCTATTCCACTCCTATGTCCTCTGCTACTCCATGTCCACTTTATTTCTTGCACTCATGTACATTATGTTACGTTTCCCTTTGTTCTCTTCGTAGTTAGTCTTCATTCCATCACTGCAGTGCTCTGGGTAAGGTGCACAGCTCTGGCTGTGTGACTGACCAGCACAGCAGTGGTACTCTGTTTCCTCTGTCGCTCTGACCCTGACTTTACTACATTCAGACTTTGACCTCCATATATAAACCTGCTGTAATATGTCTTAGCCCCCCCTCAGTTCAAATATCAACTTAGTTCTGTCCTCTGCTCTCTCCTCCGTCATTGAGCTTGTCAATGAGTTCTCTTGCTTCAGTCTTGATGACTCTCCTCTGACCTCTGGTCACTTCATACCTCCACTCCACTCCCCTCATAAATCAGGGACAACGGAACTAGACAAGGGCGCACCACATCAGGTGAAGCTGAAGTTCCTACCCCCTCTGACCAACTCTGGTGCTCCAGAGTTCGCTACCCAGTTCCCGATGGACCCGTACTTAACAGTATAAACAAACTCACGCTTGTCCAAGTTCTCATCCCTTCCCTCCAACAATCGACAATCACCCATGGCCACACATACCATGCAAATGTGATCCCGATCGTGAATGCACCAGGCCTCTGACAATGAGCACACTTCAGCTGCTCCCCCACTATACCATCCATTATTGTTTTTTGCCAGTTCACATCGCAGACCAGCTGTCATCAACGAGTTCCGCAGTTTCTTCGCCTATCGGACTTTCGCTTCCACATTGCAGGCACCACGCCAACTGAGGTTTCCAACCCCAGGTGCTCACATTGAAGAAGTCATCGATGAAGGTGAAGAAACAGACAGCTCCCGCACCGAACAGCCCCTACCTGGCAGGTTCAACACACCATGGTGCCGTCGTCCTCCTCCGCATGACGACGAACTGTCAGACCACAATTCCGATGGGTTTAACCTGGACGAACTCAACCTGCCAGATGACGATGAAGATGATTATCCCACTGGTGGTCCCTCAGGACCCGGCGATGACCCCAACCCTGGCGACGGACACAACAGCAACAAAGACAAAGATGAAAATGTTCCAGTCCCATAGGATGCACTCACCAATTTGGCTGACACCATCCACAGACTGTTGCATGCCAATTGCCATCCTGCCAAGTCCGGAAGCCAGCAGACCAAGGTTTGCGAGCCTGAAGTTCGACGGCACGGAGCCTCGGAAACTCTGTACGTTCCTGGTTCAGTGTGAGCTGAACTTTCAAGACTGGCCTAGGGCCTTTAGGACAGACCGCACCAAAGTTACATTTGCGCAGTCTTACCTCAAAGGCATGGCCCTAGAATGGTTTGAATCTGACCTCCTCGATGCGGAGGACCCTCAACTCTGTCCTTGCTGGATGGATCATTACAGGGACTTCATGCTCGAGTTGCAGACCAATTTCAGTTCTCACAACCCTGTCGGAGATGCCGAGCACCAGCTCGACAACCTTGCAATGAAGGACACGCAGCGTATCAACAAGTACATTGTGGAGTTCAATAGAATCGCCTTGCAAGTCTGCAGCTATGGAGAAGGTGCTCTCCATCACCATTTCTACAACGGCCTCTTGGACAGAATCAAGGACAAAATCTCCTATGTCAGCAAGCCTGCAACACTCGCCACATTTTGTCATCTCACGCAATCAATCGACACACATTACTGGGAGCATAAGTCCAAGATTAACCGTCAGCAGAAGCCATCCAGCAACAAGTCCTCCGACGCCAAATCCGATACCAAGTCTGACAACAAGTCTGGTGGATCAAAGGGCAATAGCTCCAAGGGCAAATCCACCACCACTTTCCCCACTCCTGGTACCTCTGGTATCTCCAACTCTCCTCCTAAGCCTGACCTCTCTTTGAAGCTTGGCAAAGACGGCAAGCTGACTGCTGCCAAATGCAAATGCCGCTTCGACAATAAACTCTGCATGTTCTGTGGTCAAGGCAGCCACGTAGCTAAGGATTAAAGCACGTGCTGCCAAGACAACTCCAAAAGCTAAACTGGAAGCCTCCTCCAAGGCGAAAAAATAGAGCGTGACCTCTGTGGCTCTGCACAGCTGGATGGTCACATTGACTCCGAATGTGCAACCAAGGAGCTCCATCTCAATACATCCACTCTTTCAGATCCCCGATTCCTTATGCCCTCTGTCTCTCTAGTATCGTATGATCTCCGTCCTTTTCCCACGTTAGTAGACTTTGGCTCCTCCGACTGTTTCATAGACACCGCTTTTGTAAATAAGAACAATCTTTCCACCTACACTGTCCCTCTGCTTATGCTCTGTCTCTTCAATGGCACATCAAATTCCACCATCACTCAAGCTATCAACCTCTCTATCCTCTTTGAAACCAGTGATATCACCCCAACGACATTCTACATCACCCCGCTGGATGGCTCCTGCACTTTGGTCCTTGGACACAACTGGCTTACCCGCTACAATCTGTTGATTGACTGGGTCACAAGCAGTATCTCTTTCCATTCTACTCCGCAGCCCAGTCCTGCACTTCTGAGCTCACCCCCGACTCCTAAGGCATCTCCACCTCCGGTTGTTCCCTCTCCAGATCCACCATGTTTCTCCGACCACAAGGCTCTGCCCATTGCTCTCATCAATGCTCCCACATTCATGCTGGCCTGTCGCCTACAAGGTTCCATGCAGTTCAGCATGCACATTCGACCAAGAGAAGATGATCTCTGCGCCACAGCTACTGAACCTCCTGAACAGATTAATTTCTCTGATGTTCCATCGGAATATCATGAGTTCTCCGATGTGTTTAGCAAATGACAGGCAGATTCTCTGCCCCCTCACCACGAACATGATCTCAAGATCAATCTCGAAGAAGGCACCTCTCCTCCGCTCAGCACCACCTACTCTCTCTCTCCTTCCAAACTTGAGTCTCTCTGTGCCTTCCTAGATGAGCATCTCTCCATAGGATTTATTCGACCCATCTCCTCTGCACATGCCACTCCGGTCCTCTTTGTCTGCAAGAAAGATGGTTCTCTCTGCCTTTGCGTTGATTTTCGAGGACTCAACAAGATCACCAAGAAAGACTGCTACCTACTTCCCCATATCTCTGACTTCCTCGATGCCCCAAGCCACGCCAAGGTGTACTCCAAAATCGACCTCTGGCATGTGTACCACCTGGTCTGTATCACCGAGGGTGATGAATGGAAGACCGCCTGGCTCCTATGAATGGCTTGTCATGCCATTCAGTCTTACGAATGCCCCAGCAGTGTTCCAGCGGTTTATTAACACTGTCTTTGCTGATCTTTTGGACGTTAGCATCATTGTGTACTTCGACGACATTCTCATCTTCTCCAAAGACATGGCCTCCCATAAGGAGCATGTTGAGGAAGTTCTCTGCCATCTCTGCAAACACGGACTTTATGCAAAACCTGAGAAGTGTGAGTTCCATATGGACTCCACGGAATACCTAGGTTATCAGATGTCTCTGTCTGGCCTCACCATGTCCCTGGATAAGGTCCAGTCAATTCTCAACTGGCCTGAACCTCAGAAGGTCAAGGACGTCCAATCCTTCCTTGGATTTGCTAATTTCTATAGATGGTTTATTCACAATTACTCCGAAATCGTCATTTCACTTATCTGCCTCACCCGTAAGGGTGTCCCTTGGCAATTCACGGATGCCTGCTGCTCCACTTTCTAGGTGCTGAAAACTGCTTTCACTTCCACTCCTATTCTTACGCATTGGACTCCTGACGCTCCAATTATTGTAGAAACTGATGCCTCCAACTACGCTATCATGGGTATTCTTTCCATAAAGTGCCCTGATGTGGAAGTCTGCCCCGTTGCCTACTACTCTCAGATGTTGACCTCTCTGGAGCTCAACTATGACACCCACGACAAGGAGTTGTTAGCTATCCATGAAGCGTTCTGCACCTGGCGGCATTACCTTGAAGGCTCCACGACTCCGGTTGATGTGGTCACTGACCATAAAAACCTCAAGTACTTCACCACCACTAAACTCCTGACCCACCAGCAAGTCCACTGGTCAGAGTTCCTCTTCCAATTCAACATGATCATCTGTTTCCACCCTGGCCAACTTGGCACTAAACCCAATGCCCTCACTAGATGCTGGGACATCTATCTCAAAGAGGGGGATAAGGACTATGCTCAAGTCAATCCGCACAATTTCCGCCCCGTTTTCACCCAAGAGCAACTCACTGCGTCCCTACGAGCTACGTACCTTGCATTCCCTGTTCTCCATGCAAGTACGCTCTTCAACCTCGAGAAACTCCACAGCGATATCCTCTCTGCTCTCCCATCTGACCCTCTTGCCATAATCCACATGACCGGATCTCCTGACCCTTCCTCCGACCCCATTTCCAACACTCCCTCCACTTCCTGCTGGACTGTAGATGCAGATGGTTACCTCCATCTTGATGGCCGCATGTACATGCCCGACATCGACAACCTCTGTCTCTGTGTTCTCCACTTCAAGCATGATCATCCCCTCTCTGGTCATTTTGGTCAAAACCTCACTCTGGAACTAATCCACCACAAATACACCTGGCCAGGCATCTGTACCTTCATCAAAGAGTACGTATCCTCTTGTACAGCCTGCGCTCACACGAAAGTTCTGAGGCACAAGCCCTATGGGCTTCTTAAACAGCTCCCAATCCCCAAGAAGCCATGAAATTCCATATCTATGGATTTCATTGAGCAACTCCCAGGCTCCTCTGGTCATACCACCATCCTCGTCGTCGTGGATCACCTATCCAAGCAATGTATCTTCATCCCGACGGATGACAAGGTGACTTCCCCGGAGTTGGCCAAGCTATTTTTACTCCATGTGTTCTCAAAGCACAGAGTATCATCCCACATCACCTCTGACCGAGGTTCCGAGTTCGTATCCCATTTCTTCCATTCTCTTGGCAAAGCACTTGATATTTGCCTTCATTTTACCTCTGGGTATCACACCGAGGGTGATGGACAGACTGAGTGGATGAACCAGACACTGGAACAGTACCTCCATGTTTATTGCAACTATCAGCAGGACAACTGGGCTGAACTCCTGCCCCTCATGGAGTTCGCCTACAACAATGCTCTAAACACAACTACTGGCATCTCTCCATTCTTCGCTAACAAGGGTTATCACCCCAACATCTCCATCCACCCCGAACGCGATCTCACCTCCGCCCGCACCAGAGAATACTTGGTCGACCTCAACTCCCTCCATGAATTCCTCTGTGAAGAAATAGCCACCACACAGAAGTGATACCAAGGATCCGCTGATGCAAAACAATCTCCAGCCCCTGACTTTAAAGTCGGAGATCTGGTCTTCATCAAAGCAAAGTATTTTAATTCAACTTGTTCATCTAAAAAGCTCTCTGAGAAGAATTTAGGTCTGTATCCGATTATCGTGCAAGCTGGCTCTGTCTTCTTCACACTCCGCCTTCCCGACTCTATGAAGTCTGTTCACCCGGTCTTCCATGTCTCACAACTTGAACCTTTGGTCCCCAATAGTATCCCCAATCACGTCCAATCTCTGCCCCCTCTGGTTGAGGTTGACAGCAAACCTGAGTATGAGATCTCCGAGATCCTTGACTCCAAGATAGACTGTTGGTGAAAGACTTGCAAGATCCTCTATCTAGTTCATTGGTCCGGCTATGAAGATACTGATGAAGAAACCTCCTGGTTACTTGTAACAGAATTAGATCACGCATCAGAACTTGTTGCAGAGTTCCATCTCCAGTATCCAGATAAGTCTGGTCCCCATATACCTTGATTCTGTTTTCCTCTGCTTATATAGATTTCTCTTCATCTCCGTTTTCCTCCATTTAGTAGTTCCAACAATATCCCCATATAAGACCTCCACTATATTTCCTTTTTTCTGTTTCACTCCATCTCATTTTCATTAATCATATTCCATTAAGAGAAAGAAAAGAAAACATTATACAAAGAAAAAAACATTACAATTACAAAAGGTTCTTAGAACCTTACTGCCTGCCCATCTCCACATTCTCTCCTTCTGCATCTGCCTTATCTCCGGTGCCACTCTTCTCCACTTCGGTCCCATTCTCCTCTGTCTGGACCTCCACCTTGACCTCCGACTCCACTGCATCCTCTATTTCCACCTGTGTCGCCCTCGACACCTTGTGCAACTGTGCCAACCTTTGGGCTGTCGCATGCCCTTTCTTCCCGAGGTTCCAGAGGGCAACTATGGTATTGTAAAGTTGAAGCCATTGGGCTTTCATGCAGTTTGCATGCCAGCCTGCCTTCTCCTCTCTCTTCCACATATCTCAGTTCCAGCTTCTCCACAACCTTGACCTCGTCATCTTTGTCCATCAGCTGCTTGCATTGCTGCTTAATGCCGACACACGCCATGCATGACGACACCTTCCTTCCCAGTGCCAGCATGCACTCAATGTTGAGGTGGTGGCACTGATAGCATGCATCCGGTGCATGGTCGATCTGCAGCTCAGCCGCCTTCTCCTTCCCCTTGCCCTTTTGGCGGAGCTTGGGCAGCCCGACTGGTGGCATCTGCTCATCCTGTTGGGTTGTTAGCTAAATCCATCTCCATGGAGATGCACTCACCTCTGTGTCCATGTCTGTCACCTCTGATGCCTTCTCCTTCATGCACTGCTCCGCTGCGACCTTCTCTGTGCAACATCTCACGGCTTCTTCCTCCTCGTGTTTGCGACGCTCAGCCTCTTCTGCCTCATGCCGCACCCGCTCTTCCTCCTCCTGATGCTTATGTGCCTCTTCCTCACACTTTCGCACCTCCTCTTCTGCCCGTCGGCGCTCATCTTCCTTCCGCACCTTCATGCATCGTCGCTACTCCACTGCCTTCGCCTCGAAAACCTCATCATTGTCATCATCGTCCTCCGTGAGACATGCATCGGCCCACGTGCAGATGTTAGTGATGTCGTTGAGGGTAGAAGACATGAGGAAGAAAGTTAGAGAGTCAAAGTGCGCAACCCCCGCCTTATATGGCCCCTGTTGGCAATTTCCGACTCTGCTTCACAATCGCTTAGACAACACTTTGCTGTCCACTCTGTGCGCACCCTCACATCACTTATCCACCCCGTCACATTTTCACTTACCACATGGACAGACCTAGCTGTCACTTTGGCCTTCAGGGGTTCAGGCCTAAGAGGGGGATACTGTCATATCTCAAATTCTCACTAAGTCCCCTCCACTCCTCCATGTGCATTACTTCTGCTATTCTGCTCCTATGTCCTCTGCTACTCCATGTCCACTTTACTTCTTGTGCTCATGTACATTATGTTTCCCTTTGTTCTCTTCGTAGTTAGTCTCCATTCCATCACTGCAGTGCTCAAGGTAAGGTGCATAGCTCCGGCTGTGCAACTGACTGGCACAGCAGCAGTACTCTGTTTCCTCGGTTGCTCTGACCCTGACTTTACTACATTCAGACTTTGACCTCCATATATAAACCCACTGTAATATGTCTTAGCCCCCCCTCAGTTCAAATATCAACTTAGTTCCGTCCTCTGCTTTCTCCTCCATTATTGAGCTCATCAACGAGTTCTCTCACTTGAGTCTTGATGACTCTCCTCTGACCTCTGGTCACTTCATACCTCCACTCCACTCCCCTCATAAATCAGGGACAACGGAACTGGACAAGGGCACATCACATCAGGTGAAGCCGAAGTCCCTACCCCCTCCGACCAACTCCGGTGCTCTGGAGTTCGCTATCCAGTCCCCAACGGACCCGTACGTAACAATCATTGAAGATAACATTGTTATCATTGAAGTCTTCTGGGTCAAAGCATTCAGCCGAGGAGTGCCCCATTCCGTTACAGGAAGAACATCGGTTGGAGGGACATTCCCTTTGAATATGTCCAGGGGCTTTGTGCTGGCAAAAGGGACATGTGTAAATAGGGCAGTCGGGTCGCAAATGCTTGATGCTTCCACATTGAAAGCATGCAAGTTTGTTGGACTTCCTATTCCTGCGAGTTGGTTCTGGGGTGGGTCTTGGGGGAATGGGAATGGGGTCAGGTGATGGTGTCTCTTTCTGTTTTCCTTTTTCTTTTCCTCTGATTGGACTCGTGCTCTGTCCCTCACCTCCTTCAATCGATGATAGAGACTTCTTTGGGCCATCTTGAACAGGTAGAACTTGGGGGGTTTGGGGAATGGAGGTCATGGCCAATCCTTCTGCCATTTGTAGGATTGTGTCTTTAATTCTCCTCTCAGCCACAGTGATTCCTCCAAGCAATGGTCCAGTGCTTCCCATGATGGGAGGGTTCTGGGCATGGCTGGTCCCGTTAAGTTTCTCAATGATGGGGGAGAAGGAGGGTGATATGGCGAGGTGGTCATGGGCGAGGTCCAGAAGGTAGTTCTCTTCTTGTTCCTCTGTGAGGGCTCAGAGGAGTGGTCGGAGGTAGGGGGCCAAAGCAACTCAAGAGAAGGTATTGATGATTCTGAAGATTCCAAGGTCTGCAAGGGTTTGGCAGATTTGAATTCATCCCTCAGGGTGGGTATCCCATGATTAGTTCAAATGGGGATTTCTGAGTAGAGGAGTGAGTTGCCATATTGTGATGAAATTTGGTCAAAGGAAGAAGTGAGACCCATTGATCTGCAGATCCATTGCAGAAGATCCGGAGGTAGGTTTCAAGTTCCTGATTCATTCATTCAGTTTCCCCATCAGTCTGGGGATGGTAAGCAGAAGATAGGGCAATGTCATATTGAAGTAGTCGTGCTAGTTCCCTGGCAAAGACAGATGCAAATTGGGGGCCCCTGTCTGAAATGATTCTGTCATGAAGACCAAATCTTTTGAACACATGGTCGAAAAAGAGTTGGGCAATTCCTTGAGCATTGATGGCTTTGGAGCAAGGGCAGAGAATTACTCCCTTCGAAAGGCCATGGTCGACCACAACCATAACAGAGTCAAATCCAGAGACAGGAGGGAGTCCCGAGATGAGATTAACAGAGATCTGTTGAAAGGGTCGAGATGCCAATGAGTTTAAGGGCATCAGAGGGGGGAATGTAGGGTGGGTGTTTACCTTATTGGCTTGACAGGTAGCACAACCTGCAATGAAGCGTCGCAGGAATGTAGACATTCCTGGCCACCAGAAATCTTTTTCTAGAGCAGCTAATGTTCGGAAGTGACCCATGTGTCCGCTTGTTGGGGAGTAATGTAGATCATGGACCAGTTTTTGGCGGGCAGGTTCCAGAATAAAGAGGTGTCCTTGGAAGCAGAGTTCTTGATCTATGAAGGTCCAGTTGGACAACCTAGTTCTAGGAAGTGGGGGGGTGTCATTGTACATTTTCTCGAGTGTGATGAGGACAAAAGGATTAGAAGAAGTAGATTTTGTGATTTTATCTGTCAAAGCGAGGTCGATCTGTTTTCAGAATAGATTATCAGAGAGGAGAACAACCTCAGCATTGTCTAATTCTGTGGGTATGTCATCTTTTCTTGAGAGGGCATCGGCAGGACCCATGTGTGTTCCTGGTACATGTGTAAATGCAAGGTCGAAATCTTGCAGAAACATTTGCCATTGAGCATGATCTTGTGATAGTCGATAGGGGGCTTCGAAGTAAGTGAGGTTTTTGTGATCTGTGAGTATTTGGACCACATGTCAAGCTCCAAGTAGGTGGTGTCTCCAGTCTTCAAGAGCATGGATAACTGCCAGTAGTTCTCTGTCATATATATCATAGTTTTGTTCTGCACTTGATAGAGTGGTTGATCTGTATGCACATGGGTGGAGGTTACCATTGGAGTCCTTTTGCATGAGGACTCCTCCTGTGGTTAGGAGTGAGGCATCTGTCATTATGAAGTATGGTTGTTCCAGATCCAGCTGTTTTAGGACTGGAGAGGTAGAGAATACTAGTTTCATGTCTTCGAAGGCATGTTGTTTTTTTTCTGTCCAAGTCCAAGGTTTGTCCTTCCAAGTAAGTTCATTAAGTGAGGCAACTCTCTGGGCAAAATTCGGAATGAATCTTCGATAAAAGTTGCAGAATCCTAAGAAGGATCTTATTGCTTTGACTGAGTTGGGGGGTTTCCATTTTTTTGTAGCTCAGAGTTTGGTTATATCCATTGCGAGTTCTCCTGGTCAAACTGTTAGGCCAAGGTAATCCATGGTTTGAGAGTCAAAGGTGCATTTCTGGAGTTTGCACCTAAGTCCTAGGCTTCTAAGTTGTTCCAGAATCTTGATAGTCCTTTCTCTATGCTCGGATTGATCGGAAGAGTGGATAGCTAGATCATCCATGTAGATGATCAGCCATCCTTCTGCAAGGTAATCCCCAAAGGCATCGTTCATAAATGCTTGAAACGTGGCAGGAGAGTTACACAATCCAAAGAACATTACTGTTGGTTCGAATAGTCTGAAGGGGGTAATGAAGGCTGCTTTCCATCGATCTTCCAGCACTATTTGTATATTGTGGTATCCCCATTGGATGTCCATTTTGGTGAAGATAGTTGAGTTCCCTATCTGTTTAACAATGAACTGGATGTTTGGTAGGGGATAGGCATTCTTTATAGTGTGCTCATTGAGGTATCTATAATCTTGGCAGGGTCAAAGCTTTCCATCCTTCTTATCGACAAAGAAGAAGGGTGCCACTTGGGGGATTGCAATGGTTTGATTCGTCCATTTGCCAGATTTTCTTCCACAAACTTTTTGCAAGCTTCTTGTTCCGGAAAAGACAGGGGGTAAGCTTTGGCTCTCTTTGGAATGAACGTCTCCTTTAATGTGATGATGTGATCATATGCTTGTGAAGGGGGTAGAACATTTGGAGGGTTTTCTTCAAATACATCTTTGAAGTTTTTATAGTCTTTTGGTAACTCCCTCTTTTCTTGCTTTTTCTCCATCTCCAGTTCAGTGGATAACATTGTTTTCATGATGTACTCTTTGGTGGTTTCATACCTTTCACAGTATGATATGTGGGTTTCAAAATCGGGATCCTTCCAAAGATATCTTATGAGGTATCTTCTTTCATCTTCTTCATTCTCTTTCAACATTTGTTTCTGGTCTCGGCTCGGTAGTTGGAGGGTTACCCTTCCTGTTGCCCAGTCTATGTCTGGATTTTGTTCCCTGAGCCAGTTCATTCCTAGAATGACATTCTCCTTGCTGGCTGGGAGGAGATGGAATGTTCAGCTTTTCATTACATTTCCAATATGAAAAGTTATCGTTGTTCGGAACCAGATAAGTCCTGCTTGATTTGTAGTTTCATCTGCGTTAATAGCCCTGATGGGTCATGCTATTCTTTCCATAGATAGATTGTTTCTTTTGGCAAAGTCTAAGTTTATGAAGGAGCCAGTTGCTCCATAGTCGATCAAGGCAGTGGTTTCAGCAGTGGTTCTTCTGGATATTTCGAGTGAGATGGGAACAAGTATTGATTTTGGATCACTTGATACTAGTACAGAAGAAAAGTTAGGGGGGCAGAGAGCTGACTTCTATCCCCTCTTTAAAAATCCAAAAAGCCTTTATCCTTGAGTTCAATCTTTGTGATTGTTTCTTTGTCCTCCTTGAGATCTTCAAAGCATTCTTTAAGTACCCGAAGTACTTCCTTTTCATCTACCTGTTTTTCTCCCAGCTATTTCACATATTCATCAATGGGTCCTTTCTTTGTCTCGATGGTTTGGATCCTGGCTGGGTTTCTGGGGGAACATGGAGGTGGATTTCCTCTTTTTGGATGATTTCTGGTGGAACATCTGACTTTATGACAGATGAAACACCTGTTTTCCCTGATGTGGCAAGCTCTTTCAGTGGGGGAGAGCATTCGTCATCCTAGAGCAGTGGTCTGAAGGGCATCTATGTCCATAGCATTTGGGTCTCGATTGTTGATCCATCCATAGTCTGTCCTTCCTTTTCGAATATCCTTTATCCAGTCCTGTTGTTGGGCAAAAGCTGCAGCTTTTTCCGACCATTTCTTCCAAGATTCTGGTTCCTTTTCCATTCCAAGGATTCTCTCTGTAAGGTCTGGGTCTAGTCCTTTCATATAACATTCAATCAGTGCATTTTGATCCATGATTCTGGCTTTGGATATGAGGAGTCGGAAGTCTGTGTTGAACTTATTGAGAGGATCTAACCCTTTTCCTTTCATCATGATCTGATGTAGTTTCTGTCAAGAGTCAGCAGCAGTGTGCTTATCTGAGAAGGTTTCCAAAAACTCATTTTTGAAATCATTCCATGTGGCTTTGTCTGGGGCAATGGTTCCAGAGTCAAAGTTCTCATATGCAGCTTCAGTGAACTGCTTTCCTCGCCCTTTTGACATTTTGTTGAGGGCGGTATAGATTTTCTTTAAATCATCATACTTATCCTTATTCATAAGGAAGTATGCATCCATGGCTCTGATCCAGAACTTGGCATCAGATGCTTCTCCTGAGAACTCTTCTGGGAGTCCGGCTTTAAGTTCAGCCATTTCTGAGTGGTCTGGGTTGGGAAGGTATTCGATCTGAGGGGTAGGGGTGTTATGGGCAGAGGAGAATGGAGTTCTTCAAGACAGATGAGATCTTGATGGAGGAGGAGGGGTTCCACTTTGAGCAAAGTGAGGTTGGTTCCTTCTGAGGATCTCAGAGATGAATTCAAGTCTTGATCGTTCTCTTCTGTCTGTTTAGTCCTCAGAGTTCTCTTGAGGAGGGTTTTCTCTGTATCTGTACGAAATGGTGGGCAACTAGTGGGGGTGCCTTGCTGCATGGTAGCAGAGGTATGAGGAAAGCTAGACCTTTTGTTATGCTTGCGTAACGTCTAGTCCCAGTGTGTTCTCAAAGGCAACACAACATCCTATAGAATTCCGAAGGGGTTCTCTGCTGAGACTCCAGACTCAGGCAGGAAATGAGACTAAACACTGCATATAATTGTGCAGATCTAGCTGGGGAATGTACATGATAACTATAGCTACTTATACAGTTCAGAACCATCTCGGAATGAAAAGGCAATGGGACAGGACACATGGTATGCTACAACAGCCTCGTGGAGTCAATGGTAGGAATGGAATAACACAGTCACCAAAAGAAGGAGCAAAAGGAGGAGCAGAGGTCCATGACAAGAACAGTTCTAAGGGCACATGGCAAGAGTTACAAAAGAGGAAGAAGAGACAAACAGGGTGAGTCAAGAATGGGGATCTCCATATGACCATATGGAGCATAGTCTTTGAGAAACAGAGTCCAGTAGCATTCTGGAGATAGTCCATACTCTGGTTTCCATTCCAGTAGAGTGTTGAAGAGTTCTGATGGTTCCAGAATTCTGGAACCTTCAGAACCATGGGAAGGTACTTCTGAAGCATTGAAACCATGAGAATCAGTTCTGGAACCTTCAGAACTGTGGTTACTTGCAACAGAGTCCAGGAATACTATTTAATCTATTTCATATGTCTAAGTAAGTCACTCCACATCAGCAGCTTACCTTGCATCATGTGCAGTCATATCACTGTCCAGAGTTCCAACTAGTGATTCCGCAGGCCGGCCTGGTCCAAAAGCCCTGGCTTGGGCCCAGCTTAGGGGGCTAATGGCTTCATGAAATCACAGGCCAGGCTTCAGGTCTTTAAAGCCTGTAAAGATGACCTGGCACAGCCCCAAAGCCTGAGTTTAGACCCAGGCCATGGCTTCACACAAGATGCTATCAAAAGATACATGATGTTGTACTGTGGTTATCAATACTGAATCTCAAAAGAGCATCAAGCTTGGGATTGCATGTTGTAATGCAATGTTTGTGGTTCATGGGTTGTGGGGCATTGGTGTCAGAGTTGTACATAGCATAATAATGTTCCTTGTACTGTTGAATTCATTAAAGGAGAATGATTAAGAAAAAAGAAACTTACAATGAATTCAGCATGCTTCATTGCTTCATTTGCAAGTTATTCACCCCAATTGGCACAGATGTAATTGTAAATATGGTGAAGAGAAGGCTATGCAGTGTCTGCATAAATGGATAAAGTGTAGGTATTGACACTGGTCACATATGAAGAATGATGAGTACTGTAAACTGGCCATAGAAATATTAAGGAAAATGAAACTTATCATACCAGGACAGAGAGGGGTATGAGTATCTAGACAAATAGAGAAAACATATAGATAAATCTGGAACATACCACTGCCGATGGCATACAGAGAATGCTGGGTGTCATAAGGAGCAAGATGGAATGTAGAGTTGGTGAGAGGAAGCGAGTGCGGCGCGTCGCGGTCGCATTTGGCTGACTACGTGTCCGCGCACAGCCACAGCGCAATCCTTACAAATTTCATAACCGCATACCATTTATAGTTATCGGCCCTTGCCGGTAACAGGGACGCGTAACCCTTCATACGGCTTCAGGGCTTCTGGGGCCTGGCTCGGCTCGGCTCATGGCTTCTCAAAACGGCAAGCCGAGCTCCAAGCCCCACCAAGCCCCTAATGCGGCCCGGCTCGGCCTGGCTTTTTGGGGCCCAGCTTGGTTGGCTCACGGCTTTCAGGCCGGGCCGTGGAATCACTAGTTCCAACAATTGTATTAGCCTTGTATGGTTTCATCGGAGGTCTACAGTTTTTGTGATCTGATCCGAAACCTTCGGAGCTCAATATTTTCAAGCGTCAAACCCTCTCATCATGTCTCAGGTGTCAGTAGCTTTAACAGCACTGTATATCCGACGGTACGTGTTTCAAACTTGATATGCTTTTTGCTCAAAGCAATAAATGAATTATATGATTTTAAGTTCAAATGTGATCTGAACATGCAGAAACTTCGACTCCCTTAAAAACAAAAATGAAATCACGTATCTGGTGGTCCTAACCTTATAATAATCAACTTAATGTTCACTGACTTTCTTCCCTGTTGTGTGGTATGCGCAATTATATTGCGGGAGAATTAGGGAGTTTGGAGGGCTACAGGTAAGTTGATAATCTCATATTATTCCCGAATAGAGTTGTCAATGCGATATCACTGTTAGACATGCTGGCTCTCAGTCGCTTGTCTGAATGGCATGTTGATCACAATCACGCATCATGCCATCCAAGGAGGCTCGGTATTTAAGAGGCCACAGAAGGTTTGGGAAGCTTCTGTCCTCATGTTCTGTTTGAAAGCACTCTTGTCCTTTATTCTGGTTAGTCTATCTGTTGGTGCGACGCCCCTCACGCGTACCACTGGCAAGTCAAGTCTCAGCTTTGTAACGAAGATTAATACCGATAGCCTTCTCAACGTGGCTGCAAGGGACCATGCCCGTGCCCAGGCTCTCAAGAGTAACGTCCGCCACTTGAAAAAACGTAGTAGGAATGCTAGTATCTCAAATGCTGTGCTAGCATATACTACTCAAGTTGGTGTCGGCAGTCCTCCAACCGACTGTAGGTGGATCATTCGTCTTTAAGTGGGATACGAACTAAATAAGGGACCACAGACACCCTTGTGATAGATACCGGAAGCTCCAACACATGGGTCGGAGCCAATCCAAGTAACCCATACGTCCAAACCAGTACTAGTCAAGACACTGGCAACACTGTCGTATGTTTCTTGATACTACACGTTTGCGTAAGTTCTAAATGGTGGATTTAGTCAATCCTATATGAATTCGGAAGCATCTCTGGAGAGGAATATACAGATACTGTCACGCTTGGTCCTGGCTTGGTCATCACGCAGCAATCCATTGGGGTTGCCAGCTCAGCAAGTGGAATATTGCCAAATTGCGATGGTGTTCTTGGTATCGGCCCTGTAGGCCTTACTGAGAACACGGTCAGCAACACGAACACAGTTCCTACGGTGGTAAATAACCTTCTCTCGGATGGTACAATCTTGGAAGAGGTTGTCGGTGTCTATTTTGTCCCAGCATCGGAGTCGAACAGTGGCGGTATGCTCACCTTTGGTGGTGTAGAGGATTTAGTTACAACCAGCTCAGTGAAATATGTCTCGCTCACAATGACTTTCCCTGCATCTAAATTTTGGGGCATCAACCAGTCGATCGCCTATGGCGGCACCACTATCCTTTGGGAGACTGCCGGTATTGTCGACACCGGGACCACATTTATCCAGATTGCTACAGGTGAGTGATTTATTAATACGGAGCGACCGCTCCTTTGACATCTAGTACTTTTATAGAGGCGTACAACCAGTACCAGTCTTTGACAGGCGGCACGCTCGACTCCAGTGTTGGTCTGCTTGCAATCACGTCCTTGCAATACAGTAACCTCCAGATACTTTCATTCAACATTGGGAGGGTGTCGTATGACCTTTCACCCAATGCACAAATTTGGCCGCGATCGCTCAACACGGCGATCGGAGGCAGCTCTGGTTCCATTTACCTCGTCGTCACTGATATTGGAAGCAGCGAGGAGTCCGGGTTTGACTTCGTCAATGGGTACACCTTCCTGTGCGTTCTCGATTTTGTGCTTTCTTCGTGTGTGATGCTGAGCATCTTACAGCGAACGGTATTATAGCGTCTTCGATACCACCAACAGCCGAGTGGGCTTTGCCTCCACTGCATACACCGACGCAATTACTAACTAGTCTTATTTTCAATCACATAATCACCTGTGGACGAACTACGTATGGAATACATTTGTTGTTTTATCTATTTGATCATCGTGATGGAATTGTGTGCGACGTTCTGCTTTCGCTGAGACTTGAGATACTAGACTAAGACTCACTACAAACAGTGTCAAACTGAGGTCGTATGTTGCTTTTATTGCTATGAGATCCGAATTAGCACTTCCGGAAAAAGGGGTGTGCTCGTTGGTTGACGTGATCTCCAGGAGCAAACATTTTTCGCTCATGCGCCACCCAAGTAAAACTCGAGAGTGGACCTGAATCTCGCCTCCCACATTACGTTACAAGCCTGCTCCATATCAAAGTTAAATGGCTTCTCACTGCAATTGTGCTACTTGACCAAACAAGGTACATTTGTAATGACTCTCCGTCATCTCTAGAAACTTCAGAACGCGATCAAGTCCACTCAAAAATGTGTCTCCGATGCCTTGTACGTCGATTTGTTCTTCCTTCGCGGTATCTTGAATATATCCGTCGTCCCCGTGCCCGTGCTCATACCAGTGTGGGTGCCCAAGCCCACCCTGATCAATCTCCTCTATCCGCGATACATGGCCAAGTGGTAGAAAAGCGACGCCACACCGAGGCAAGACCTCCCTAAGAACCAAGTTTGCAAATATACTATAGAGAAGGACGATTCGTCAGCGCGTATCAAAAGAAAGACGAATCAAAAGTTACTGCCTTGTGCATTGAAGAGCAATGTCCACGGATCTTCAAGTACGGAGGCGTCCGCACCGCCATCGACGTTCACGAGAGCCAAGAGGTGCAACACGAGGATGCCTTCTCGTTTTTGTCGTTGGTCTGCCGAGGATCGTGGGCGAGTACGTGGAAGAACCGTCTGCTGAAATATGGACTCGGCAACACCTTACTCTGGCAATCGATACCAGCTGCTTGGCCACAGTAGCCGTTTTCCTCTTCCCGGATTTACCTCTTCTCGAATGGACTGCACGAGTTGGAATAAGTCGGGAAGAAAACGCGAGACAGTGAGATGCACCGCCGCGTTCAGCATTTCGAGTGCACCAGGAACGATCGATTGCACATGGTACGTATCGGAGTGACGTGATTGTGGATGACTTGCCTGCACATAGTCGGGAACGTCGCGCAAAAAGGACCAGTTGCCAGTATATGTCTCACCAGGTGCACTCAGAGGACCACGCCCTAGGATGACGACATGCGCTCTCCGCGCAGTTGCAAGCCAATACGTCTCGCGCAATCGGATACCTGTCAGCCGGTCGACGAATGGTAGGGTGTACTCCCAGGAAGATTCGTTTCGCAAGGATAGAAGCGTGTCCGAGACGATGTAGGTAACAATTGCAGACCTAGTCTCTACAAGCGCTTGTGTCGACGGCGATTTGACGTATCGTGGTTTAGGTACACTGTGATGAGCGGGATCGAAGGGTAGACAGATGTGGTGGTGTGTGCAAAATTCGTGGTAAGGGCAAAGAAATGGTTTCCCTTCGGCGCGTTCTCGGTGTCGGAGGAGGTGCAGATGAAGGTGGTAAATGTGCTCCCCACCGATCATGGCGATCCGTTTTCCCGCAAGAGAGGTGCACAAGTCGGTGTCATTTCCGAGTCGTTGCATGTCGTCGAGAGTTTTGTGCAGTCGTTCCAGCTTTGCGCCCCCGGAATGATGGACGGCATTCCATCCAGCAGTGGTCCGCAGTTCGTCGTCGAACTTCGCGAGAAGGTCTCGCATAGATTCGTGCACAGCGTCGCGCGCAGCTCGAAGTGCGCCTTGGACGAGCAAAAGAGAACGACGGTCGGATAAGCCCAGCGGCTGTACGCATGCGAATCGCCAAGCGCAGAAAAGGACAAGAAAAAGACATGGAATGATACTAATTATCTGTCTTCCAACCATATCGACCGTTCGTTTGTAACGTTGAGGGTGATTGAACGAACACTGTTGAGCGCCGGGAATTTCCGGTCGTTATCGTAAGTTATCCTACTAGATGACACGCGTTTGATTCTCTTTTTTCATAGCACCTTGCATGCTCTACGACCCCCACACAGCAGACATCAAAACTCAGTAGTTTAACAATGCCATATATCCGATGGTACGCGTTTCAAATTTGATATGTTTTTTCCTCAAAGCAATGAAGGAATCGTACAGCTTTCTCCAAATGTGATCTGAAGATTCGATTCTGAACGCATGGTCCCTTGAAACAAAGATGAAACCACATATCTGGTGGTTCATAATCTTACTATGATAATCGACTTGGTGATCGCTGACTTGCTTCCTTGTTGCGCAGTGCGTGCACAGCACTGTACGACGCTCCGCAATTATATTGCGGGAGAATCAGGGCTACAGGTTTCATAATTCCCGGATAGAGTTGTCAACGCGATATCTCCGTCAGACATGTGGACTGGAAACCGGCTCTTCACCATCTATGTGGGATGTTGATCATAATCGTGCATCCCATCGTGCCATTTCATGAGGTTGGGTATTTAAGAGGCCATGATAAATCTGGGAAGCTTTAGTCCTCATGTTCCCTTTGAAAGCACTCTTGTCCTTGATTCTCGTTAGTCTATCTGTCGGTGCGACGCCCCTCACGCGTTCCACCGGCAAGACGAGTCTCAGCTTTGCAACGAAGATTAACACGGATAGTCTTCTCAACGTGGCCGAAAGGGACCGCGCTCGCGCTCAGGCTCTCAAGAGTAACGTCCGCCACTTGGGAAAACGTAGTGGGGATGCTAGTATCACGAACGCTGTGGTAGTATATACCGCTCAAGTTGGTATCGGCAGTCCCTCAACCGACTGTAAGTGGATTGTTTGTCTAATATGAATCACAAATTAAACAGGGTACCATAGATACCCTCCTCATCGATACCGGAAGTTCCAGCTCCTGGGTCGGTGCCGGTAAGTCATACGTCAAGACTAGCACCAGTCAAGACACCGGTAGCACTGTCGTATGTTTCTTAGTGTCACACGTTTGCACTGGTTCTAAATGGTGGATTTAGTCGGTCTCGTACGGATCTGGGAGCTTTTCTGGAGAGGAGTATACAGATACTGTCACGCTTGGTTCTGGCTTGGTCATTACGCAGCAGTCCATTGGGGTTGCCAGTACAGCTAGCGGATTCCAAGGTGTTGATGGTATTCTCGGTGTTGGCCCTACCGACCTGACGCAGGACACGGTCAGCAACACGAGCACGGTCCCTACGGTGGTAGATAACCTTCTCTCGGATGGTACAATCTCGGAAGAGGTTCTCGGTATCTATTTTGTCCCAGCATCGGAGTCTAACACCGGCGGTACGCTCACCTTTGGTGGTGTGGATGAATCGGCCACGACCAGCTCGGTGAAATACGTTTCTCTCACGACGACTTCCCCTGCATCCGAATATTGGGGCATCAACCAGTCGATCGCCTATGGCGGCGCCACGATCCTTTCGGAGACTGCCGGTATTGTCGACACTGGGACCACCTTAGTCCTGATTGCCACGGGTGAGTGATTTATTAACACGGATAGACCGACTCCTTTGACATACAGTGACTTTACAGAGGCGTACAACCAGTACCAGTCTTTGACGGGCGGCACGCTCGACTCCAGTGTCGGTCTGCTCGCAATCACGTCCTCGCAATACAGTAACCTCCAGACACTTTCGTTCAACATTGACGGGACGTCATACGACCTTTCACCCAATGCGCAAATTTGGCCGCGGTCGCTCAACACTGCGATCGGAGGCAGTTCTGGTTCCGTTTACCTCGTCGTCACTGATATTGGGAGCAACGAGGGGTCCGGACTTGACTTCATCAATGGGTACACCTTCCTGTGCGTGCTTGCTTTTGTGCCTTCTTCGTACGTGATGCTGAGGATCTTTTTCTAGCGAACGGTATTATAGCATCTTCGATACCACCAACAGCCGAGTTGGCTTCGCCTCTACTGCATACACCGACGCGACCACTAACTAGTCTTACTTTCAATTCCATAATCGCCTTACTCTTATAGTTGATTCTTGCGTTTTCTGACTTTTATGATGAACAGTTTGTTGTCTTTTTAGTGTGAATGATGCAGGATAGCTTATCATCGAATGGTAGCATATAAGTATTAAGTACCTTTTTGGAGGGGGAGGTCAACCATCGCGACTAGGTTCTGCATAGATTCATACCCGGCGTGGCGCACAACCTAGAGTGCATTTTCCAACTGGAAAAAAGAAGAGCGATTAGTTCACAGCCAACCATTCACGAACAGCCAGGTGTAAAAGAGAAGAGCAAGACGTGGCTCGATGCGGGTACTTCGTCTTCCGACCGGCTTCGTTCGAAAGCGACAGCAAGTTGGGCCACGATTTCCAGTCCAGGATGACAGGTGGAATCAGGTCAAGTAGTACGTACATACGTTGTGGACGCTTAGATATCGATATTCGCAACATCATCATTAGAACAATAAAAAGCTTAGAAGCCCAGGAAAGGTAACAATGACGCTAATATTAGAGCTGCTCGAATATATGGCTTACATTGCCATTATCCAACCCATGTCATTTTGCTTTATTTCTTTGTGCAAGTACAGGCACGCCGAAGTGATGTTGTCTGAGTTTAAAATTTATATGGCACTGTTCTATGTAAGAAAGTCCCAACTCGTATTACGCCTTTCGTCCTGTCCCGCGCCATCAGACCGAAGCGACCGTTTCACGCTACCCATGTTCGTACCTTGAATGCTCGAAATCCTACTCAAAACCGTCAAAGTTGGCGCAACATCAACGTTCACTCACCGGCGAGGTCTGAGCCATCGTTATTCTCAGATTTGCTCAGCGTCCGTTTGTCTGTGATTCATGCGGAAAGTTGTACCTGCGGGAAACCCATTCACAGGCGCACAGTGGGACCTATTTACCCCAATCACTGATCAGAGAGACCATATGCATGTACCAAATCTGCGGAATGTACCAAACGCTTCTGGACTCTTCAACGTCTCGTTGTGCATGAAATTTCTCACAGAGGAGACAAATCCTACATTGTCAGTGCATCCTCTTCTTCATACTTACTCTTCATACTTACCCATCTCATCATATTTTTTTCCAGTGTCCGGAAGCCGATTGCGACGATGTGTTTTGCAATCACCAACTGTGTGCTCACGATTGTGAAGCGCACGCGCCGGCCGGAACGAAACCGTACATCTGTTCACACCCAGGACGCACGAAATCGTTTCTGACGAATCAGAAACTGCGGGACCATCTGAAGACGCATGACGGTATGGATTGTACGTCCAATTGAGAGGAGTTTGTTTCTCATTTTCATTCCAGACAAGCAATACAGGTGCTCGCATCTCAACTGTCTACCGGGGCCGGACGATGAACCAGTGTATTTTGGCACGTGGACTGCGCTGCAGGCACGCATTCGGAAGGATCACCATCCAACGTGCATGCATACCGTGTGTGACGGTCGCACGTTCGCATCGCAACACAATCTTAGAGTCCGCCAGAAGTTGCATAAACAACGGGAAGCGGAATCATATCTTTACAATGCTGAGCGAAGCGATGCGCCGGAGGAGGTAACCGACGTTGAGGGTTCGCAGCCTCGCAAACGATGGCGTGGTGGCAAGTTCGGGCGTGACTGGAGTTGTGATATTTAGTGGTGCGGCAAAGAGTTCAAATCAGTACGTCCTATCTTACATACTTGCGGCATGCGGGACAGAAAAAAGCGTTGACGACGCATCACAATGTGATCCACCTCGGACAGCGGAACCATGCATGCCCCCACGCGTATCACAAAAGTGCTTTCGGGTACAATCATCTTCTCGACCGTCATCTAGCGAAGCTACATTCGTTGAAGAGCGGCCATGCGGAGACGACGTCAGAAGGGGAGACGTCTGCCTCTGTACGATCTTCGACAACACTTGAGGTCAGAACACGGGGTAGACACAGAAAAGGCAAAGGTGTACGCCTGGGTCAAGGCGTATTGGCGTGCCCGTTAGAGCCATCCTACCTCCACGCCAAAGTCGCCCTGGTGAAGTGCCGATGATCGATACGTAACCTCCACACAGCAATCGGAGGTATTGAGCCTCATACGAGTGCCCTTTCTCTTCTTCCCCCTTGCAGAGCGACAGACGAGCACAAGATGACCCACAGACACAGTTTTAATGCCCTCAATTTGACCTTTGTTCTCGACGCCGAGTGCGACTTTGTCAGGAGCTCGGTCAGGGGGCCTATGGCTGCATCGTCGCTGCACGACACAGACGATCGGGCGAAGGGTGCGCGATCAAGAAATCGCCAACATTAATACCAAGGCGAGCGCCCTTTTCATTTGCACCCACGATGTCTTGCTGAATCTTAGTCGTTTGTTCTACAGCGTATCTGGACGAAGTGATACCTTCGCGATATCAGGCATGTGGCCCACGCTGGGGTCTATCGACGGCATGGCGTACACCCCACAGGCTGTTGCGCCACTTAAGAGGGCACAAAAACGTGAGTGATATGGCGTTAACATGCAGGACGTGCTGTGTCGGTCGAGTCGCAAAACTGATAACACGTTTGTACGACATGGACATAGTCTTCCAACCCAACGGTAGCTTTGACGAAGTTTATGTTTACCTCTGCGTCAGTGGTGGTTGTTTTTATGGTCCGCCGCGGTGAGTCACGCCGTCTAATTCACTGTAGGGAGAACTCATGGAGGCTGATCTTCACGCGATCATATGCAGTTCTCCGTATCTGCCCGCCGCATCGCAGATTCGCTCCGGGCAGCCCCTCACGGACGCGCACTTTTAATCATTTTTATACCTAACGCTCTGCGGCCTGAAGTACATCCGCTCTGCCTACGCGCTCTACCGGGATTTCAAGCCCGGTAACCTCGTCAACGCCGACTGCGAACTCAAGATTTGCAACTTTTGCCTCGCGCGCAGGTACACGCCCGGCGGCGGAAGCTCCAAGACGGCCGGAAACCAAGGTTTCATGACCGAGTACGTGGTTACGCGGTGGTACCGCGCTCCAGAGAGCATGTTGACCTGTCGCGACATGCAGACCGCCATCGATGTCTGGTCCGTGGGGCGCATTCTCGCAGAACTCCTTGGCGGGAAGCTGATCTTCAAGGGCAAGGAGTAAGTCTCGGATCGTTGCGTACGGGTCGGCGATAGCTCCACACCTACGTCGACCAGTTGAACCAAATCTTGCACTATCTCGGGACTCGGAGGACACGCTCCGCCGAGTTGGCTCACCTCGTGTTCGTTCTTTCGCACCCCCAAACGATGTGCATGTACTAACCCGCAGCCCTCGGTCTAGGCACAAGACTACATCCGCTACCTATCAAACCCTGGGTGCCGTTTGAAACCCTATACCCCCATGCGAACTCGCTTGCTATCGATCTGCTCTCCCAGATGCTCTGTTTTGACCCTGCCAAGCAGATCAGCTGCGAGCAAGCGCTCAACCATCCGTACCTGCAAGTATGGTACGATCCGGCTGACGAGCCCGTTTATGAATTGGCATGTATCCCATGTCATGGGTTTGCACGCGACTCGCCGTAACCAGCAGATATTCGACTTTTCGTTCGAGGAGGAAGACTCGATCGATGGCATGAAAAAGCTGATCGTCGAAGAAGTCGAATCGCTCCGACACGAAGTGTGCGCGCATGCGAGAGCGGTGAGACAGATCTGTTGGATGTCAGCATCGATACCTTTCTCTTATTTTGTATCTTGCACTACCTTTTACAGTCTGCGCACAGATCGAGCACGTGATTCTTGTTGACTTTCTTTGCTTTGATGTTCTCTCTTTTCCTCAGTCGTTGTATCCCCGACGACTGAGGTATGTTGTAACCTGTCGCACTCCCTTATCGCATCATACTGATATGTAGTTAGTTTGTCCGTGTTACAGCTCCTCAAGATCCGTAGAATGGACAGCTGCGTCGTTCGTTTTCTGTGTCTTTACGTTCCAAAATCTCACTCGCACGTGCGCAATTCGAAGTCTGCCGATCCCAACCCGAGAGATCCTGAATTCGCCCGTGCGCGAGTATGGTGACGTACCGTCACGTTTCTGGAGCGACGTTTGGTTATACGGTCCCTGCGCACAAGCCACCGACGCCTGCCATGGACGATCCGAGTGACGAGCTCAAATGGGAGCTCACGAGGGCGCGCCTTGGAAAACGTTGAGCTATTTGAAGGAAAGAGTTGAACTGAGAGCGTACTTATTCTTCGATAGGTTGTGGATAAAGCAAAAGAGAGGTGGAAATGTGCAATGGAAAATACCTAGTCATACGTCGTAACGTGGTTTTGTTTTTTCATCTTGTTTTGTTGTTGTAATTGATCGTGCGTGGATGTACAGCGTACTTTGGAACGAATATCGGTGACCTGGTAATCCTTGACTGGCAGGACGCGTCATTTGAAATGCAAAGCGTGACATCGCGAGCCAGAGTAAATCAGTCGCTGGAATTTCAAGCCGATCATCTCTGTATCCGGAAATATGTTGTGCTGGCTCAGCGGCGTATCGGTCCATTTTTCGTGCAGCATTAGCTGTCTAGCGTTCTAAGCTGATCAAAAACATGTGCATAGTTACACCAATCCATCTCCGGCACCTTTGTATTCCAATCAGCATGCTCGATCTACTGTACAACTCTCGCCATTCAATCCACTTTCAGCATACACAACATCCGGGAATCTGGATTTTACCCATCTGTTGATTGATGTAATCATAGTCAGAGTACTGATTAACCAGATCGTTGAAGTTTGCCTTGGCTGGTTTGACAATCAGCCTACGGAAAACTTTGAACAAAGTCGGTCAATGCTTACCCTGATCCAAAGACCTGTCCCGTCTGGCGTCGTTCCAGGCGTCCAGCTATCAAACGTTCGGTCGATTCGATCCAAAATAAGCAAGAAAACGTACGCCCTTGGTCTTAGCCAACCGATCGAGAGCAGTACCAACACATCCAGCACTAGAAACATCCATATCAGACCAGCGATCGATCGTAGAAAAGGCATGGATGTATACAAGATTTCCTTGGCCTTGGCTTGGCTGGGAGGGAAGCCGTTCTTTGAGCAGTGATCCTCATAGACCTTGGCAGCCTAAACAAAGGATACGACGATCAGGATCGAGTCGAATTGAAAGAAGAAAAAGAGCGCCCACCTCGTAAGTAACAGCACCAGCGAGAACTTCATGGGAAAGCTCTGCTTGGGACGTGTTGCGCTGCATACAAGCCATGTAAGAGCCCGTGTGGTATCGATGGGTGATGGCGACAGACGTACGAATTGGTCGTAAGAGTTTTGGTAGTTGTCGCTCCAACTCATGATTGTAAAAGTGATAAAGAGAGCAGGGGTCGACTGGACCGCTTATATTCGTAATCTAAATGGGCGCTCCGCCGTAGTCCCTTGGCTATGTATTCTGATGGGACACGGTCATTTCTGAGGTTCCTAGTCGAACGTTGGAAGAGAATGGGCAAGCGTAGCGCTTACCGGCCCCGGACGAGGGCAAACCCATGTGGGATAGAGGGTGCGCACCTCCCAGCAAGCACGTCCGCTGCAGTGGTTGTCGTCTGGCCCCGTACAGGCTTTGAATGGGTGCGAATGAAAAGGGCGCTGACTAAGCTCGCGCGCTACGCTCAATGGTTTAGGTTCTGATGGTGGTCGCCGTTCTTCAACTCTGATCGGAAGCACTATCGAAATGGATTGGCCCAGACAAGGTGGAGGCTATGTTCAACTAGATAACAACGATGCGATTGTCTCCCGGCTTTCGCAGCAAGACAAGGTCCCTTGGTATCACAAGCCCAACCTTCGACTCTTATATCTCTTGATGATTCCGGCCTGCCTCGGTGTGGAGATGACTTCTGGGTGAGTATTTCCCTGGGTATGAATGGTAAGTTAAATCAAAGTGCGCAAAAGTTTTGATGCATCCATGATAAATGGTCTACAGGCGGTACCTTCATGGCTCGAATGTAATGTTAATGTCATCGTCTTGTTCATACGAGAAATGATTGACTCGGACAACAGACTTTCATCATCCTCATTCCACCTTGTTAGGTTTCATGGTTGCTGTGTATCCCCTGGGTTTTGCTGCTGCAGTACCGTTCGTGCCCTCTGTTGTGGATAAACTTGGAAGGCGATACCCAATATTGTTCGGAAGCATGATCGTAATGCTTGGAGGCATTCTGCAAGGATCTGCATTGAATGGTGATTAATCGACCTAGTTTAGAACTATCGCTGACTTTTTTCTTGGACCTGACAGTCACAATGTTCATCACTGCCCGATTTATCCTCGGTTTTGCGGTTGCCTTCAGTGCTGTGGCCGCTTCTTCCCTAATTGCAGGTATGGATTGTTTAGCGTATTCGTTTTTAGTGGCTGAGCGCGACAAAGAGCTCGCACATCCAAACGAACGAGCAGTCATGTGTTCTCTATTCCATTACTCTGTCGATCTAGGTGAATTAAAAGTCCATCATCCACGAGGGAAAACCTACGTGCTTATTCTTTCCTAGGTGCTGTAGCTGCTGCTGCGGTGATTTTGGCGACGTTCACCATGGCGAATGACTGGGGGTGGAGAATTCCATCTTTTCTTCAAGCAGTGCTTAGTCTTCTTCAATTTTATTTTATTTGGTTTATTCCAGAGTCTCCTCGCTGGCTCGTATCTCAAGGCCGAAGAAAGGAAGCATACGCCACTCTCGTGAAATACCATGCAGAAGGGGATGAAGACTCCGAGTTCGTTAAGGCGGAGTATACCCAAATTGTATAGACCCTGGAAGCAGAGCGGAAAATTACTGAGATGAGCTGGGCAAAGACATTTTCGACACCAGGGATGCAAAGGCGAGCCAATATTGCAATTTTTCTCGGTCTATCTACGCACTGGTGTGGATATGGTTTAGTTCGGTAAGCTCCGTCTCATGGCTTCTAATGCTGGACTACTTGCCCATCACACATCCAGATATTTTCTTTCGCCGATCCTGGACAACATCGGTATTCATGATAATTGTACGAAGAACATTATCAATGTTATCAAAGTTTGTTGGGGCCTTGTCGCCGGCACACTCTCTGCGTTTGTAGCACCTCGGTACCCTCGACGGAAGATATATTTAGTAAGCCTACGGTGTTGTAGATTATTCTTAACCAATCTTTTACACAGATATCCACGATCGCCATCTCTGTTATATTAACTGCTTGGACCGTAGTTAGTGCTGAGTATTCGATCTCTCACAACAAGGTCTCTGCTCAAGTGGCACTTGTGTGAATCTATGGAAGCTCATTCTCGTTTTGTTCTTTTCTGACCACCCTTCTTAGCCTCATCTTTCTGTACATTCCAGCATATGACTTGGGATTTAACATCATCGTTTTCGGTAAGCATTTTTAATCTCCCTTGATCCCGCTCCATGTAACGCGGTTAAATCAGCATACTTGGTCGAGCTCTTCCCATTTCATGTTCGCACCAGGGGCCTGTCCATCTATCAGTGGTTCGCCCGAATGGCTGGATTCGTGAGTTTGGTCGTGAATCCTATCGGGATCGAGTCTATTGGTACGTTTAAATATTCAGCATGGTCGTCGTTCTGAAGAAAACTGCACACAAGGCTGGAAATGGTACCTTGTGTGAGCGTTCTCTCTTTCGTGCAATGGATGCACGCTGATACGTACTTAGCTACTGCGTGTGGAGCATGTTTCAAATTGTCTTCGTCTACCTCGTGTTACCTGAAACGTCGGGACGTACTCTCGAGGAACTGACGTTTCGTGAGTGTGCTCGTATTCCCTAAATTCGACAACTATTCACAGGGCCATTTTCTTGTCCCTTTTTTGTTTGGCCCAAGTGTATGAAAGCGATGAGGTCGCAGTGGGCGAGGGCGAGAGTCTGCAGAGACAGGCACAAGTTGGTACGCAGTACAGTGCCGTGGATGATAATTCTAGAAGAACTGTGCACTAGTAGCTTTGCCTATCTCTGCAGCACGTCTTTCTGACCCATATATTGAGTTCCTGTTAAATCGTCTTGTCTGACGCCAACGGCGCCACCCAGTTTCGATTTCATCACTGCCCTTGAAGTGAACCTGGACCCCACGTCAAGTATGTTTGCAATGACCTAGTACTACTTCTTCAGAATGGCACGGATTTCGCAACAAGGTAAGATCTTATGAAGTGGAATAAACCCTAGATACATAGTAACTCGGAACTCTTACTTAAATCACTGTCCAGGCCCGTCTCGACTCACATGATAGACAAGTCATTTTGGTGAGGCCCACAGTGTACGAGTACAAAGAATGACGACTAACTTGGTTGTTCACCATGCTATTCCAGACGTCGAATATCTGTATGATACCTTCGCTCTCAGTGGTCTTCGCTTCATCTTTTCTGTTTCTTCTGCTGAGGATATGATACCACCCACAGTGGGCGCAGGGCGGGGTCGTTTCACAATCTACTTACTGCTGCAAACAGCATCGAGGAGCGTCGTCGAGGCGGGAATGACCGATTCTGACAGTGCTAAGCGTCATGCTCCTGATCCTTTCTGGAGGGGCAATTTTTGTCCCGGCTTGAATGACATCTCCAAAGTCAGGCAAGCCAGACGACAGTCCTTCCGAAAGAGGCGGTGAAGGAAATGAGAAAGATGTACTCGGGTCAGTATGCACCTGTTGAACTATGTGACCGTTGCTTGACTCGACTTTGGCGCTTGAAGCTTGAGGTGTCCTTCCCAGTCCATCTCTGAGTCACTGCACGCATCACTCTCGTCATCAGGTCCGCGGTAGATGTCTGAAATAGCATTGCTCTGGTATTACATTTCTCGAGAAGATCGGGATGAATCACCATTATCCTCGAGCATGTCGAGAACGACTAATTCCACTTCACCTACGTCGGTGTCATGAGTATGTTCAGCAGATCTCTGTAAAGCCCTCTCTCTTGTTGACTCGGATGCAGGGTCCGTACATGGTGAATTTTGCACATTCGTCTATAGATCAACCGGTTGGTGAAAACGGAGAGGAGAGGGGGTAGAGAAGTGACACCGATCGATGACATCGGCTGACGACCAAATTTGATAGAGGCCTCGAGGCATTGAAAATACGTGTCTGCGCCACGGGGTGCTCTCATGTTGTACTATGGAAAAGTGGTGGATCAGAGCGCTGGCCTGGAAATGAGCGACTAGTCAGGGGGAGGCGCCAAGAGAGCGAATTACCAAGGGGTCCTTGCAGAGGGAAAAACACCCTAACTGATGACGACCCAGCGGGCTTTCCAGTCCATCTTCATCTTGCGCCTTTTTTTCGACTAGGACGGGAACGGTGGCTTGTCCTTGGCCTTAGCGTCACAGTCGATGGGCCACGAAGCAGGTGGAAGCGATGGCACGGAGGACTCTGGCCTTGCCCGAAAGTAGGGCTGAATGTATTGGGTGAGGACGTTGCGGTGGAGGGGTGTGAACCGACGGGGTGCATCTCGAGGAGCTCATAGGGACGGAGGTTGTACCATGAAAGTGCGAACTCGTCCTTGAGGATGGAACCAATGAAAGAGAGAAGAGGGTGTACTGGTTTACGAGGGGCCTGATGGTTGACTGTGGGGACGCGGGGGAGGTCCTAGTTGGAAAAGTTATCGCCATTTTAGTAACCGTCGTCGAGGCTGCCAACGAGTTTAGGTCTAAGGGTTGGGGGTTTGACAACGGAGCTTTGTGGTATTATTTCCTAGGAGAATCAACCGATCCTTGTTGCCCATCTGAAATGATTGATGATGCTGCATTTGGAATGTCGTCGTCCGGACTATTCCAGCATACCGCGCCTGGATAGGTAAGCCCGCCAATGTATAAATTTCTCTGTAAACTAAGTACCTTTGTGTAATACTAACGTGTGGAAATTAGCCACACGAGCTGTAAGATGGTCCTCATGCAAAAGGTCCTCCGGGTTAAGCGATCCCTAAACTGACACTGTCCCCACTTAAGATTCTGCGCAAGCGACATGATACGTACCTCCTCAAGCATTGTAGCCCACACGCTGTCGTGCGTGACAGCAACTGTGGCAGAAGGATCCTTCTGTAACAAGTATCGATTAATGATATCAGAAGGGTGAAACAGCTGAACATTTCATCAACTCTCGAAAACTCAATCCCCAAATGTCCAACAATCCACCTTTGTCACTTCAGGAAAACGTTGAATCATAACATCCTCGGGAAAGTCGGAATCGCCTTCTTGAGCTCCAAGATTATTTTTACCAGTGCTCAAATTGGTCGCCGTCCTATTCGGAGCGTTGGTCAATGTTGGTGAGCTAGCATCACCCGGCATTCCATGCAGCATCGAAATCGGCCAACGATTGAAAAGTCCAGGCTCGGCACCGCCGAACCGCACGGATGGAAGTCCTGCCTTGACGTCCACCCTGTTCCCACCCAATCCCAACAAGCTTGGCCGAATGGCGATCTTAATTCCGCGTATGAACATGGTTTGATTCGGTATGTCAAAATTGTCGAATCAATCTGAGGGCCCACGCGACGATCCATGGCTTGCCCGGTTTCCCAGGTATAACTCGCCGCAATGTTGCCTCTGCCGACATGCACAGCCTTGAACTGAGCCGAGGCTTCCCACGCGCCTTGGCCTTTTTGATATGCAGCAAGAGACCATGAACGAGCCTTGTGAAATCCAGTGATCAGGTAGAGGGAGTCGTGACTAATGATGCAGCCGAGACGTTTCTCTGCAAAGGTATACCAATCTACTGCGTGTTGGATCGCTACATCCCAAAAGAGACGCTCATTTCGAAGACAATAACATTCTACACCTTTGGGAAGAATGAGAATTGTACCTTCCCAAGAGGATATGCTGAATCTGTAATTCAGGAGACCTGGTTGTGCATGGTGACAGACTATGGCTGAAGGCTATAGTCCTATGACCATCACCCTTCCAAGACCATTTAGGGTATCAGCTTCCAGTCTAAAGCCCTATCGAGGGAGTTGGCCAAGAGGTGCAACCCCAGATAGACTGGTTGCGATTCGGGATATACAAGTGGGGGCAGGGATGCTTCCTGCTCGACGGGAGCACCATCAGATATATCTGGAGTGCAGGTACTCTCCCACAGGTGGTGCGGGCACGAAGGGTCCTTTCGGAGTCCCCGCAGATACTTTTGTGCTGCCATGCGGTACCCACATTGACATCATTTCAATGTGGGGACCGCCCTTCGCCATCCTCAAGATGAGTGACACAGAAAGCCATGTTGCGGCGTAATTTGCTGGTGTGGGAAATCCTCCAATGGGACCCTGGCATGTCCAGATCCGGTAAACGAGGTCGACGCTACTAGCAGCTGCCATTCCCAACGAGCTCCTAGGCTTCCGTTTCCCTGTCATCGTTGATGTATACGCCGCTGCCTAGGATTTGCGAGTTGGCTGAGGTTAACCCACATTGCATATTTCGAACAAAGTCAAAACTTTTCTAACAATTAGCAAAGCTGCAATATGCATACATCTACGAGCATGAGGATGGTGACCAACAGGCGACTTGGATTTTGTCTGACTATTTTAGATTATCACAGCCCAAACCACTTGGATCCATGGAAAAGAATGTAGAAAAGCCACTCAGTGCAATTCAACTCTTTTCCAACATCATCTATCCTGCCTCACATGAGCCAAAGCATAACCAGATGCACACCACCTCTCAAATGTTCACGGTGTGACCACATTCTCTTCCCACTGAAATATTGGAGATGATATTCCAATTCATGTTTGAGTCCTGTGTTCACTTGCAGTACCATCTTGATTTCAATGTTGATGTGCTGGCTTCATGGCTTGAAGAGGACCTGTTATCCCCTTGCTTATTTCCATATGCACTTGCTTGCTTATGTGCAAGGTGGTTCCAGATTTTGAAGACCACACCCATTTACTGGATGTGCTTGGTTGTTTCAGTGGAGACTATTATAATGTCTCTACACATGGCCCGTGTTGTGTCACATGGCAAGACAACCTTCCCTTGAAAGTTGTTATCATGACACACCAAAATTCCTCTCTTGGCACCTACCTTGAATGCACTGCTGTCACATGTACAATGGAACTCCTTCACCCACACATGGTCTCTTGCACTTCATCTTTAATACCATACTTCCATACCTTTAATCTGGGAAGGATATGAGCATGCTCCATGCCTCAAGGAAATTGCTTTGAGGAGTCAGTCTTTAACCATTGATAATGGTGATGGGTCATCATGGTCTTATAGAAAAGACCAACCTCCTCTCCTTCAAGAAGCAACATTCAGTGGCCTCCTTTTCAAGAGGTTTGGGTTGATTTTGTGCCCTCCCTCTTTCTGTAAATGATTCAGTAATCTGACATCCATTGCCATTTGTAGTGATGCAGCTCTCGAAAACAACATCTCTCCACATGACTTGTTCTCAGTATTGGTCCACTTCCTCTCATTGACTACGTTGACAGTTGACAACATTCACATTTATGATGATGTGCAGCACTCACATATTTTTTCCCACTATGATTCCATTCTTTGTGTCTGCCAGGTCAGTGGTGAAGCAGATCTGCAGGAATTCCTTAAACATGCTGTTGGGCATTGGGAACATGTTACTCATCAATTCCTGTGAAATTATATGCCCTGAAGGTGACCTGGGCCTATGGTTCAGAGCTGAGCATCTTACTCACATTCATTGTGATGCTAGAAAACATTGTATACAGCTGGGATGGGGACTGGCTCTCTGTAGTTGGCTGCCCAAGGTTGTTACAAAACTTTTTCAAGAAACTGCACAGAGATGAAGCTCTCTGGGATCTCAACTGTCTTCACATTGATGACTGCAATCATTTTGATGTGGAGGACTTGATTGAGTTGGTGCTATCACACAGGATGTTGCCAAAAGATCAGCCAAGGGCATTGGAGGAGCTGAGCATCCAGGATCATGGATCACCTATCAGTGCTAAGCAGGTGACATGGCTGGCAAAGCATGTAAATGCCTTTTCCTGGAATACAGTTGCAGAGAATTGATTGCAGTATGTATGGGACAAATCTGCAGAAAAGTTGACAATATAACCTGCTGATTGCTCTTTGGAGATGGAAAACCATTTTGTCCTGTCACTTTCAAGGGCCAGGCAGTGAATTGCATGAACAAGTACTTGGTGGCAAATTGTCATATCCCAAATTCTCGCTAAGTCCCCTCCGCTCCTCTGTGTATATCATCTCTGCTATTCCGCTCCTATGTCCTCTGCTACTCCGTGTCTGCTCTACTTCTTGTGCTCATGTACGTTATGTTATGTTTCCCTTTGTTCTCTTCGTAGTTAGTCTCCATTCCATCACTGCAGTGCTTGTTACAATTTCCTCCACTGAAGAGGACAGGGACTACTCTTTCGTTTCCTCTATGGTCTTTGTGTCAATGTCCTCTCTTGAAGAGAGTGACTATTTCTCTTTTCTTTCTGAAAGCCGAAGCGGAACACATCATTCCTGATCCTGATCCTTACACCGCCCATTCCGCTGATGTGTTCCGCTGATGTGTTCCGTTACCTGCCTTTATCTTTGATGGACACTGTCTTCTCCACAGCCTACCTCTCTTTCGGGGCAAGTACTTCCCACAACATTCCAGTATTTAGACCGAGTGCCATGTACCATATTCT
>JBBPMF010000100.1:0-65705 GCA_038090175.1 Austroboletus eburneus | reverse complement strand
GCTCCTCAGGAGTTAGCTTAGGGGGTCTGGGGACATTGACCGTGTTGACGTCCATGGCATCAGGATCACGGATTTTCTGGGAGGGGGAGGAGGTGGAGGGGGTCTGGTAAGACTGGTATGTGGGGGTGGTGCAGTGTTGGTTAACGATGGTTTGGGCGCGATCGTTCTGGACCTGGAAGTGAATGGCCTTTGAGTACCACTCGTCAACCTTGGTGGGGACTGTGTCCATGGAGAGGATGCAGTGGGAGAGGGGAGGGGGTATTCCAGCAGCGAAGTACTTGATCAAGACATTCTGATCAGTGATTCCTGAGAGGGCGACGTTGTTTCTAAACTCAGCGATGTGCTGAGTGAGTTCAGGACCATAAGATCCGTTTTTCTTGGAGATGAGGTGTTCCAAATGAAGCCAGTTGATGGCTTGATTCTTGGTATCCTGGTGCTTGAAAGCACTCTTGAATTTGACAAGGAAGTTGGCGAACGTCCTAAAGGAGTTGGCAGTGATGGCTTCTTTTCAGAAGGTAGAGGCCCAGATGGCAGCCAAGTCTTTTTTCATGTAGGACAAGGCATAGGCAATATTCTTGTTGTTGTCATCGTAAATGGCCTTGTTTATGATGAGGTAGGTTTGGACAGTGGATAACCAGGACATGGCATCAGCATAAGAGCCATCAAAGGCATTGGGGGCTCCAAGGTGGAGTTCAGTGGGTTTGGCCATCATGGTGATCTGGGTTGGGGATGGGAGCAGGGTAAATGCTGGTTGGCGATTGACTGGGGTTGGGGATGGTGGGGTTGGTACTCTGGGGATACTAAGTGCTGCAGAGAGTCAATGGGCAAGTTCTAAGTCCTCAGGTTGTTGAGGGATGATGAGGTCTTCATCGATGGAGTTCTCTGAAGAGGGTTCGTCAATGTCCAACAAGTCAAGGGTTTCCCTTCTCAACACGAGGTTGGGATAGGGTCTAGGGTTACTGGGGTATTGATGGGCAATGGTGGAGGCTTATACAATGATAGCTGATCAAGGGAGATCTTAGACCTTTTGTTATGCTCAACGTGGTCAAGCATAGGCCTGCAGAGGTTCGAGGGCTTACTATCGCTATACAGCTGATAGGACAAGGGGGCCTGATGAGGGAGTTCCTTGACAGGGAGGCTAAGGCCAGCATAAGACTAACGTCGGGTTGAAGGGGGTCCGCTCAAGGGTCTTTCTTGGCAGAGGTTCTGGGGACCATTGAGGACCGAGGGATCAACAGGTCTTGGGGACGTCGCAGGACTAGCGACAGATTGAGGGTTCAAATGGAGCATCCACTCAACAGTAGGACAAGGACTGGGGGACCCGAGAGCAACTCAAGATACTAGGTAAATTGCAGGAGGTCTAAGATAGCGAATACACCTGAGTATCAAAGGTTTATATATACAAGCCAAATGGTTAAGGGTAGGTCAATGGAAGAAAGTGAGTCAGCGATAGAAAGCGATGGAATCACGAAGAAGCTGAGTCACTATGGAGTGGATGCGATGGCATCAGATAAATGTTGGTAATACAGCTGCAGATGAGTCACGCTAAATAAGTAAGCGGTATTGCAAAGACAATGGTAAAAGAAAGGACCCAAGTGGGGTTTGGATAGCAAGGGTCAAGGTTCTTTGGTGTACATGGTAAGTGAAGCAAGGAAAAAGAAAGAGGGGCCCAATGAATTGTAACAAGTGCAAGCTGTGACTTACCATATATGGACACTACTCAGTTGTGATATTGACAGATGGTGCAGAGATGGAAATTATGGTACACTTTCTTTGATTATTTCTATTTTTTTACAGATCCACTTCCATTTGAGGGTAAGTGTTGTGATTAGACAACGTCAAGCAAGGTTTTCGCCGACTATGCAGTCGGCATTTCCAAGTTAATTAGATAATATAAAAGGAGATAGTGGACATTATATAAACTTAGACTGCATTGTCCCCGAACCACAACCATCCCACAAGCAGCTCTCCAATCACACTTCATTGTCTCATGCTCATCACTGGTCACTTACTAACATCACTGCACTCTTAGACATTTAACATAGAACATGACTAGGTGTTATTACATTTGTACCTATGTTACACCCATATTTCCAACAATGGGACATACATGACGATCTGTCAGACATGACAGATGAAACAGTCACCTCAAACAGTGTGGCAGATGAAGCATGATAGGGTGCCAAAAACGAGAAGAGTGCCAATACTTGACAACATACGTCAATCTAGTCACTATCTAGAGCTACTTGAAAACTCGCCCGGCAAGTCACACAAAACATCCAAACACTGCCAGACAGAGCCATGACAACCTTCAGCTAGCATCGGCTACCAGCTCATTGCACCAAACCATTCCACAGATCAGTGGGTCAGAAGGTCAGATATGGGTACAGGGGAACAAGGTGATGTTGAAGTCGATTCAGATCGCCAGAGCGATGTTGGGTCTCAGAGATGGCATACTACTACAGTACACTTTTTCATAATGTATATGGTTGTATTGTATATATCTCTTATCATATCAACTTTTGGTGACTCCAATCATGGTATGCAGGCAAAATGGCATTATACTGTATATCACATACTGTATAGGGTAAAATAGTAAATATACATTATCAGATACATTTTCAATGGGCAGGGAGCTGATCCACACCAATGATATATGGTATATGGACCCTACTGCCACCGTAACATGCAGCCAATGTTATGGGACAGAAACTGAAAATTTCCATCACCTCTCTGCTCTCCCTCCTAATGGCTATTGCTGCAAAGCGCAAGCCACGCTTCAAACCACAACCCTACAAGCTAAAACCCAAGGACAAGTTGTTGAAGATTGGTTCTGGTCCAGCAGTGAAAATGAGTGTGCAGCCACCACCAATGACAAAGCATGAGAATCTTACACTCAATGACTGGCTGATGGTCTTTGCCTATGTCGATGCACACCCAGGCTTGTCTCAAGTTCAAGTTGTGAATTTCTTCAGGACTCATATTGAAGGGAGACTTGAGTTCACACAAGCTACCCTCTCACGAAAGCTGAAAGAACAAGATGAGCTCAAGCAGCATGCCCACTCACATTCCTCAGCCTTGTCAAGCAAGCAGCCACATGTGGTTACTCGTTCAGATGTTGAAGAAGCTCTTTTATTGTTAATAACAAGCATGAAAACAAAGGATCAAGTTATAAATGGCCTGATGCTCCATGAAAAGCATGAAAGGCTTGAAGAACAGATGGCTGTTCCAGAGGAGGAACAGCTGGCTGGTGATGGTTGGATTGCCCCTTTTTGTCGTGCTCATAACATTAAAGAATACTGCCACCATGGAGAGGCTGGATCTGTGGACCTAGATGCTATCAAGCAAGAGCGATTGCAGATCTCAAAAATCTTATCAGCATTCCCTGTGAAAGATTGATTGATTCAATTTTGATGAGATGAGTCTGTTTGCAATGTAAGCAAGCTTCTATCTTAAATAAAAAGAAAACCTAACATTGAAACTAGGGCACCACCTGATCGAGGACTTGCAACAAAGCAAATGAGTGGAAGAAAAAAGAAAAAGTTTCACATAACCCTCAGACTTGCTGCAAATGCAGATGGAAGCGAGAGATTGCCAGTCTTCTTCATTGGTTACTCAAAAAAGCCACACTGCTTTAACAGCAAGACTTCACAAAATGCAGGTTTTAACTACCAAAGCAATCAGAAAGCATGGATGACAGGTGAATTATTTGAAGAGTACAAACTTAGCTTTTTTCTACATACAAACATTAACATGAAGATTCTATTGCAGATGGATAAAAGCACTCGATGTAAAGATGGGCATTGAGCAGCATTTTATCTGCCTCCTTGTCAACAACTTCTCAGGGCATAAAATCTCCTTCAATCCTCATCATATTCAACTTGTTTTTTTTGAACCAAACTTGACATCATTTGTCCAACCTCTCGATGCTGGTGTCATCCAATGCCTAAAAGCTCACTATCATTGCCAGTTTTGCCAATGTGCCATTGAACTTGACAAAAAAGGCATTGATAATATTTGGAAAATCACACTCCGTGAAGCTATGGTAATGGTGATGACCACTTGAACTGCTATCACACCAACAACCATCCAGCATTGCTGGAACCATACTGGAATTCAGCCCAAAATCACCCCATCCTCTCACCCAACTCATATGGATCCTGACACATGGGCAATCATTCATAAGTTCACAGCAAGTGACATGACACTGCCACAAGCAGAGACAGCACTGGAGGACTTCTCTGGCCCTCACTATGTTGCGCATGACTGGAATCCAGCCCTAAAGACTGTCATGGATGCTGAGGGGGACATCATACAAGCCACCAAAGCAATTGACAAACTTGCCACAGCTACCTGTCAGCACACTGGACTCATCATCAAAGTTCCTGCCCTGACAAAACCAGAGCAACTCAGTGATCTCGAACATGACTTGAATGCATCTGTAGCTGATCTCAAGGCCCGAAATCGCATTTTCGGGGTTTCCCCAACCCTTGATGACCTTCTTGACCCCCATGAAGAGAAGGAAGATGTTGATACACAGGCTGCCGTGTTTGAGGATGATGCAGCCATCATTGCTGAAGTTCGTCATCAGGAGGCAGTCCAGAAGGGTGAGATTATGGAGGTGGAGTCTGATGGGGATGACGAACCTGGCGATGGTGAGTCCATCATGGCTACAGTGCACCTGATCATGCTGTGTCAAAAGATTGAGGAGGGTTATGTTTCACGAGCCAGAGCAAATACCTCTCTTGATTATCTTCATCATCTTCGTGCTTTTTGTGCTGGTCTGCAACAAGAGGAGCTGAAAAACGCGAAGCAGAGCACTTTAGATAGGTTTTTCACTGCGTAGTTGCGTTTTTTTGTACGTGGCATGTCGAGTTGAAACGTTGACGGTCTATGCGATATCCTCATATGTAAACCCCTATTATCGTGGGAACTTTCTTTACTGTATATTTTTCATATTGTATTGGCCGAAGGTAGCTCCCGTTGGTATACATTATGAAAAAGTGTACTGTACTGTACTTCATACAACTTCAGAAATTGCTGCCTGAGGTGCCTCACGGCGTGCATTCGCCGCGAGCTTAGTCTCCGATCCTACACAGTTGCCACCATGGTAAGTGCAAAACTTTTAAAAGTTTCAGAGAACGAGATTTGTCTTGTCAAGTGCACCTTTTAAGCACTTACCGTAGCGGCGGTTAGGTATCATATGATCGGTATCTATTTATTTCAAACAGATCTGCGACTGAACATATAAATATAGACTATGAAACATGGAGTCCCTCCTCCTTCAGCTCCCCATCTCTGTGAGATGTTTTATCTTTCTCTTAAGTTTTTCCTCATTGCTGCACTTTCTTTCGCCCTCTTCGCTTCTGCCGCATCTATCCGCGTTGCCAGGGGTGGTGGTGACTTCGCCCTCGCATGCAAAACCGATCCCAAGTGAGTGAGACGGTTTCCCATGTTGCGATGAGGCTAACATCCAGCAGGCATAATGATTCAACTTTTGAGGAAAAGATTTTGACCACTAGGGCTGAACTTGCCTCCCTGATTATTCCGAAGAAGGGCTCCAGCGAGTGAGCGATATGAAGCCTTGCCAGTGCTATTACGAGCTGACACCTGTACCAGTCCATCAGAGAGTTTGGCATATGAAGCCTATCACAGAAACTTGGTATATTACCCTATGCTGTCCCGCTACGCCACCTGCAATCGTACTATCGAAGTTTACGCATGTATCAACAAGCAGTTAGCAGAGTGCAGCTCGATGGGCATGTTCAACCATCCGATGCAACACTGCCGTATGAATAAATACTGCGCAAGTGTGCCCATCATGGGTGAACGCCGCCTCCAAACAGGTTGTTTTTACAAACAATACATTACAGAGGCGTTCGGAGTATATAAAAGTGGTATGGAATCGATAGACTCATAGTCCAGGGAGTGACGGTTTTGGGGACTTTGCTGCTGGACAGCTTTTGCTTTTGTTACATATGATGTTCTTCGTATAAATGCCAATCAGTAAATTAACAACTTACATACTTTTATGGCCTTTTCCGAGAACTTTCTTTTCTTTTACATTCATGTCTACAGATAACGTCGGCGGCGCGCAATCGATGGCGCGATCGCGGTGCGCCGATGCAGCCGCGAACCGACGACACAGCCACGCCGCAGGTCAGTCACGACCACAACGTTGCAACTGACGGCGACAGAACCGCGATGACGGACATCGCAGCCACGCCCACGCAGCCACGACGACGGACGCCGCGAACACGGATGACGCAGCCACGACCGTGGGCATCGCAGCGGACAACGCAGCCGCGACCCCAACTACGCAGCCACGGCAACAACGACGAAGACGACGCGGGCGTGCAACGCGAAGGCGCCCCCAACACCATACGGCGACGACGACGCAACGCGGGCGCAGGCAGCGCAAGAGCGAGCCCAGCACCACACGACGACACGGCGACAAAGACGGCGCGGGCGCGGGCAATGCAAGGGCATCTCAACACCACCTGGCGACAACACGGCGACGACGATGCGAGCGCGGGCAACGCAATGGCGCGCCCAGCACCACACGGCGAGGCGCGGGCAACGCAAGTGCGCCCCTATCGCTACACGGCGACAATAGCGACGACGACGACGAGGGCGCGGGCAGCGCAAGGGCGTTCCCAGCACCACGCAGCGACGACGAGGACGAGAACAAAGTCGCGGGCAACGCAAAGCGCTGCCTCAGCGATGCGGTCGATGATGACTCGCCTTATATACAACTGTATTGTACTTACTGTACATTTGAAACTTATACTACTCTAAAGCCGTGGGTTTCGAAAGCAGCTGCTAACAAAATGGATGCCGAACAAGCTCTAAGTTAGTAAGTTACGAATTCACTTTCCACCTTTGCGATCCAATCTCTTTGAGAGATGATCAAGGGCCCGAGCACGACCTGAGCTGGAGATGTTCCGTTTCGACCGAAGCAACGGTTGGGGTCTACCTCCCGACGCTGTGGGTCTGTTGTTCCTCGTCCCGCGTTGCCCAAAATTACATGAACTCGGCCACAGTGTGCGTCGATCCGAGCATGCCGACCTTGTCAGCAGACGAACCAGCGATCTGTAACATGGCCAATACGAGCTCTCACTCGCCATATTGCCCATTCGAGAACCGTTGTTAATGGCGCGGTTTTACGCGGTCAAATTCCTTAACCGAGTGGGGTGGACTGTTTTGAATGAGTCGCCGGGTGATTGTCGCCAAATGTGGGACGGGGTACAGAGGGTGAGAGTGAATATGGCCAATGAATGGGGCACCAGTGAGGTGTGCTGACGCCGGCCATGTCGCATTGCACCCCGACGGACTTCCGTCATCGACATTGTCGGCAGCAAGTTTTCCCACGTGTTTAGAGCCTGCACGACACCGACGACCAATGTCTGACAAACGACGAGCAGAGATCGAAGCGAAGCGGGCCAAACTCGCAGAGTTGCGCAAAGCCAGAGCGGACAGACAACGCGTAGAAACCGAGCGACGCCAATCCGAGGTGAGACCACCTCGCCATTGGAACGCATCGCGGGGCTGAGCGAACGATCGGCTTTCTAGACGCTCGGCCCGTCCTCTGCAGCGCGTCGCGACATTGACGAGCTCGTCAACACGCTCGTAGGCGTGAACAGAGGCGGGTTTGACAGCACCGGCGACGTGACGCCTTCGTCGTCGCTGCCGGGCACGCCACCTCGTCAGAGTACCCTCCTCCATTCCAGTTCGGCGTTTTCGCCGTCTGGTCGTGCGAGTCGACAGAGCGATGTGGGTTCCGAGAGGTTCAGTATGGGAACGACGATGGTGGTTGCAAACTCGGCGACGGAGCATGTCGTGGAGAGGTACGTTGTATCGTTGGTCGAATGTCGGCGTCTTGATGATGCTGTAGGATCATGACGCCGCGGTCCATTGATCTCATCGATGTGGAGCAAGAGTTGTTTGAGCTCCCGCAACGTGTATGACTGCTTTTGACTGTACACTGGCATGATCTCACGGGGCGCGTATAGGAACGCGTGATTTATAATAAAGAGGTTCAGACGACGGCGGTAGAGCCAGAGACGCCTGTCATCTCCGAGGAAGACATTCGGCAACAAATACTACGTGAACGCGAACGCGAACTGGAAGCAGATCGTATCGCTCGGGAGAAGGAGCTGGAGGAAGAGAGTGTACAACTCGAAAAGGAGATCGAGCAAGAGATTCGAGGTTGGACATGGGCTTTTCTACCCGGACGACGCTACTCATATGTGTGGACCATCAGATCTGACGGAGGAGGAACGTGCAAGCATTTTGGCTGCACCGGAATTTCTCGACTTTGTGGAGCAGTCGTCCAAGATTGTTCAGCGTGCACTGAACGACGGGTATGATTACATTCGTGATTACACTATTGGTGCAGAAACGAACGGGCAAGTTTACGTGCTGTCTGTTTTTCCGAGGTGGTAACCATTGCTTTGTAGTGACGATTCGGAAGGTAAGCGAGTCAAACGGGTGTGTGCCTTCTACGACGAACGCTACGGAAAGAATCGGTCGATAACGGATGTGGACTGGTCACCGAAGGTCTGGCTTAAGTGGATGTAGAGTGCTGTGGCTAACTCGATTGCAGTACCCCGAGCTTTGCGTGGCGTCGTACAACAAGAACCCGGTAGCTTTGAACGAGCCGGACGGCATTGTCGCGGTGTGGAATTTGCACTTGCTAGAGCGGCCAGAATTCGTGTTTCACTCGCAGGTTGGGCCACCTTCGAAGTATTTGAGGGTAAAACTGATAGAGATGTGACAGTCGGACGTGTTGTCGGTAACGTTTTCGCCGTTTCATTCGAACCTGGTCTTTGGTGGGACGTACTCGGGACAGATACTGCTGTGGGATACGCGGTCAAAGCACCTGCCAGTGCTGAAGACGCCGTTGTCTGCGGCGGGACATACGCATCCGGTGTATGCGATGCAGATGGTGGGAACACAGAATGCACATAATCTGATCACGAGCAGCACGGACGGGACGGTATGTTCGTGGCTAGTGGATATGCTTGCGCAGCCACAGGTAAGGATGAATACATGGGGACATGAAGACATTGACTAGATCTATTATGCAGGAAACACTGGAACTGGTCCACGCTGGACACAACAAGACGGGGGAGGTAGCGGTGACAACGCTTGACTTTGCGGACAACGAGACGACGACGTTTTGGGTTGGTACGGAGGAGGGGAACGTGTATCAAGCGAACCGGTACGATCGGGCGGGTGCGAAAGCGGGACTGAACCAGTACGACATCTACAAGGGGCATGCGGGACCGGTGATGGGACTGCACTTCCACCCGTTGGTGGGACCTGTAGATTTTTCGGACCTGTTTCTGACGGCGAGCGCGGACTGGACGGTGAAGCTATGGCGGGCCAAGAGTCTTGCGAAGGCGTCGACGTCAGCGCACGCGATTGGGCCAGTGTACTCGTTTGAGGAGGCGGACGACTATGTGTATGACGTCAAGTGGCACCCGACGCATCCTGCGGTGTTTGGGACTGTGGACGGGTCGGGCAAGTTTGATCTGTGGAACCTGAATCTGGACACGGAGGTGCCGGTGGTGTCGACGTCTGTTGGGAGTGGACGGGCGATGAACAAGATGGAGTGGGATCGGAAGGAGGGACGGCGTGCGGCGGTTGGGGGGAGCGAGGGGAAGCTGTACGTGTATGACATTGGGGATTTGGGGCTGCCGAGGGAGAGCGAGTGGACGGATATGCAGAAGACGGTTGCGGCTCTAGCGGGACTCGGACAGAATCCGAACGGGACAGTGGACGGAGACACGTCCCGGATCATTGCAGGTCGTTAATCCCGATACGGGTCCCCGATATAATAAAAATAATAATTTATCATGCTCCAACGGCCCGGACGGTGGACGGAGACGCGTCCCGGATGCACCGACACGGAGTCCCGATATAAAAATAAGTAAATAAGTAAATATATTTATTACACGATGTCTCTCCTCCGCATCGCCCGGTCATCGATCGCACGCGCCATGTCCACTCAGCCGCCCCACAAGTACGTCCCCTGCTGAGTCCACTCACTCGCCCGCTCATTCCCCCAGGCTCCTCCTGTAAGTCCTCTCAGCCACGAACCGACACCGCTCCCACACATCCAACAGCATCCCCGGCCCCATCGAATTCACCGACGAGGTTCGTCCCGCCCCGCTACGCTTATCCCGCCTCACCCCGCCCAGGTCCTCTCTGCAAATGCACACCCGTCCGTGTCCCACATGGCCCCTGACTTTGCCGCCGTCTTTGGCGACTGCATCCGCCTCACCAGGTCCGCCACCGCGCATACACGCGCATATACGCTCACACCCGTCTAGGGACATCTTGTTCTCCAAGGATGCACAGCCATTTCTCGTCGCCGGCTCCGGCACCCTCGGCGGGGATCAGGTCTCGGCCAACCTCGTCGAGGCAGACGAGCACGTCCTCGTCCTGAACTGCGGCTACTTTGCCGACGGCTTCGTCGACTGGTCCGTCTTGCCCCGTTCAGTCCCATCCCATTCTCATTCCATCCTTAGCTTGCGCGCGTACGGTGCCAACGTCGACCAGCTCAAGGCTGAGATCGGCGGCACAGTCCCCCTCTCCGACATCGATGCCGCCCTCGGGCGGAAAAAGTACAAACTCATTACCGTCACCCATGTCGACACCTCTACAGGCATCGTCCCTACCTCTTTCCTTGTCCCCGTCGTTCACACGCATCGCAGCCGTTTTATCCGATATCAAGGCCGTCGCAGAGCGCGTTCGCGCCATATCTCCAGAAACCCTCGTGCGTCCCATCTCATTACCAGAGCCGATCTCTCCATCTGTCCCTCCCAGGTCGTCGTCGATGCTGTCTGTTCCGTCGCGAGCGAAGAGATTCAGATGGATGCCTGGGGTATCGATGTCATCGTAACCGCCAGTCAAAAGGGTCTTGGTACTCCAGCCGGTCTCAGCATAGTCGTAGCAAGCCAAAAGGCCATCAAAGTATTTGTCTCTCTCCTTCCTTCCTTCCCTTATAACCCGTTTCTCTTCCAGGTGTTTGAGAACAGATCGTCTCCGGTCCGAGCTTACTATGCTAGCTGGAACAAGTAATCCATCCATTTCCCTCTTTTGATTTCCATTGATCCTTGTCAAAGATGGTTGCCTGTCATGAAGTCTTACGAAAAAAACACTGCGGCCTACTTTGCTACCCCACCCGTCAACCTCATTTATGCCTACCGTGCGTCGCTCGCTCAGATAACCCAAGGCCCCGTCTCCCTTCAAGACCGTTTCAAAGCACACAAGGACGCCAGCACTCGCTTCAAGAAAGTCGCTCAAGACCTCGGCTTCAGGAACGTACCCCTGAGCGAGCAAGTGTCAGCGAACGGCATGACCGCAGTACGTAGCCCTGTTCGGTCTGCCTCCGTCACTGACCCCGAGTAGCTCTACGTCCCCGATGGAATCGCACCCACCGACATCGTTCCTCGTCTGTTGAAAAAAGACATCGTCGTTGCTGGTGGTATACATGCCGCCATCAAAGGTTTGTCATATGATTTAGGCGTTTTACCTTTTTTTTTGTTGACGTCTACACAGACAAGTACTTCCGTGTCGGGTACGTTCTCGCCTACGTACTGTGTTCCCACTCACGAGTCACCGCTTTCTTTCTATACAGACACATGGGCGTTAGCGTCGTCGACCCCAAGCGAGGTGACATTGACAGGGTCTCGGCGGCGTTGGCAGAGGCGCTTTCTGACGCCAGAGTTTCCAAGGCATAAAATGAGAATTAACTTGTATCTACTTGTCAACAGTAAAATGATACCACAATGCTTGTACAATCGCTCAAGCTTTCGACTTTACAACACACGTTGCCCCGCTAATCGTACAAACAGATCCTCACTGATGACTAGGTCTATGTAGTGATGATAAGAGTCTCCAATTTCTATCTTGCCATACATGACAATACCGTGACGTGACTCTGAGTAATCGGGATCCGATATCGTACGTTGCAGGCACTCGCTTCCCCCCCGCACAACGGATCGTTCAAATTCATCTGGATCACCGTCTGATAGGTCTCTACATTCTCAGTATCCTCAACCAAGAATTGCAAGCTGAAACCTGTGTGGCGCACCGAACACATTAAAGAAATGCTCCATTTTCTTATCGGCATTTATCCTGAGAATGGTGATGGCGAATTCAAACCGCCGGCATGGAATCAGGTAGCTGATCATCTACGAAACAAATTCCCCTTGGCAGTAGGTGAAGGGGAGAAGGGCCATGAAGCGTGCAAGCAAAAATTTGGATTGGTATGTCTCATCTGCATGAATTCCTTTGTTGTAGCATGATGTATTGATAGAATTTTCTAGCTTATGGCTGAAATCAAGGCGATCCGTGGTCTCAAGAACTATCCTGGATTAGTGTCGGCCGCCAGGGGAAGAGAAAGGCAGATGCACCATCTGAAGCTGGATCTGGCCGCAGCTCTCGCAAGCGTGCATGCCCACAGTCAGCCACTGTTTCAAGCGCAACAACTTGATGCCGGTGCAGCAGCACAGAACATTTCTGTTGCGTTCGCGGACTTTCTGCATGCGATGGTTGCCAGTATAGCGAAGTCTTCGCAAGTTCCTGATACCGATCTTAGTCTAGCGGTGTCTCTTCTCAATCAGCACACTGAGCTGTCTGTACTCGACAGGATTATGATTAGCGATTACATCGCTAGTTGTAGTCAAGCGACCGTCCTTCGTAGCATATCAGATGAAGATACGAGGAAAGTTTGGCTACAGGTGAAGCTTCAGCAGATTCGTGGTGAAGGTGGCTGCCGAGGTAGATAACATCTTTATCGTTATGATCTTGTCCTTGTTTGGATACGATTTTGTCGACTGAGCCGCTGCACAATTACACGTACAAAACTATATACAAGAGACCACGTTGACGAAGAGCGCGCTGGTCGCATCTAAGAGACACTGATTTCCCTGTGTTCGCCTTCCCCTCCCATGCCATCATAAAACAGTTTCCCTTCCGTCGTCGGGGAGATGTACCCAGCCCGGATCACAAAGTCACCGAACCGTTCACTCTCGTAACGTTCGAGAGCATACCGCTTGATCATGGGTTTCAGGATCGCCAAAATCTCGGGCTCTGAAACGGCCTCGCGGTAGATCTTGTTCAACCGCTGACCATAGTACCCGCCACCGAGGAGCATCGCGTAGCTTCCAGGCGCCTTTCCGACGAACGCCACCTCTAAAAAATTGTATTTCAGATATAGATAAATAAATAGATACTGACGCGTCGTTCGACGCACCTGCAAGGTAGGGTCTAGCACACCCGTTCGGGCAGCCCGTCATACGCATGACGATCGAATCATGGCGCAAACCGTTTTCCTCGCACATTTTCTCGACTTTATCGACGAGCACCGGCAAGTACTAGTGACATGAGAACACGATGACGTCAAATCGTATCATGAACACTCACCCGCTCGGATTCAGCCATGGCGAGACCTAGACACGGCCGCGATTGAACAAACGCAAGAAAGAAAGAAAGCAAGACGCTCACCGCACGTAGGAAACGCAACACAAGCCGACGCCGACAGTCGCAGTCCTGAATAGTTCAAGTTGTCCAGCTTGTATTCGGCAAGCAACTGTTTGATCCTCTGTACCTCCTCGGGAGGAATCTCGGAAATGACCAGATGCTGATTCGCAGTCATCCGGAACGTGCCCTTGTGCACCTTGGCGATCGCGCACAGTCCTGTCTTGAACTCTCGTCCGGGTTCGTCTTGCACCCGTCCGTTTTCGATAAAGACGGTGACATGGTGGTTGCCGTCTTCGCCGACCGTCCAACCAAAGTGGTCAATGTTGCTTTCAAAGACGTATGGACGCGCTGGGGCGAGCTGGAAGCCGAGGCGGGATTCGACTTCGTCCTTGAAGCGATCGATACCCATACGATCGATCGTATACTTTAACCGAGCATTCTGTATCGAGTAAATAAGTCAGAAAAAAAAAATCCAGTCATACAAAGCGTATGGTGATTGGTTTCACCTTTCGACTATGGGCCAAGATTTAACGGGGCGATGACGTTACAAGAGTGTGCGACTCACTCGGCACGATTCCCATGGTCTCTCTGGGTCAGCATCACTTTTTCTGCTACGAATGGTCCCTGCTCAACAGTACAGAATCCGATGACGTCAGCCGTGCGCGGGTATGTCTTCTTGTTACCGTGCGTCACACCCATACCACCACCAACGGTGACGTTGAAGCCTTCCAGTTCGCCCTGTTCGTCGATGATAGCGATAAACCCGAGGTCGTTTGCAAAGACGTCGACGTCGTTGTAAGGAGGAACAGCGACCGCAATTTTGAACTAGTAGGTAGGGTTCAGGTGCGAATTAGTTACGACAGATAGAATATGCACACCTTTCGAGGGAGATAGAATTCCCCATACAATGGCTCGAAATCCTTGACAGCTTCGCCGGCCACCATCTTCTTGTCGAGCCAAATTTCGTGATATGCAGTCGTTCTGGGCAACAAATGGTTGCTGACGAGTTTGGAAAATTCATAGACATGATAGTGAAGCCTCGAGAGCGAAGGGATGGCAGAACAGATCACATTACTGCGAGAAATATTCATGAACCACAGACCACGTTATGATTGAATGCAGCATACCGGTTGACGTCACCGCAAGCAGCCAACGTATCCAACAGAGCTCGGTTGATATTTTGAATAGAGGGTTTCAGATGACGCTTGATAACACCATGGAACTGGAAGGTAGATCTCGTCGTAATCTTCAATGTACCGTTGCCGTGTTCGTCGGCAATATGATCCATCTGCAGCCATTGCTCTGGCGTACAAACACCACCTGGCGTGCGTACACGGATCATGAAACTATAGGCGGGTTCGACTCCTTGTGTCTGTCGTTCGTCACGAATATCCCGGTCATCTTGCTGGTAAATCCCGTGGAATTTGGTAAGCTGAGTGTCCGAGGGAGAGAGCGCTCCGGTCGTCGTATCCTCCAAACCCTCTGCGATCGTACCACGAAGGTAATCAGAAGCCGCCTTGATATGCTCGTTCGTGATGGGCTCAGGTTCAGCTTCATGGATCTGAACGCTGTCCACGCCAACTGCCTTCCACATCTTGGACTCCCAGACCTTGTATCCAGTATCGGGTCCATCGGCATCTTGATCGTCTCCCAAGCCAAGATCAACGAAACGCTCGCCTCCAAGTTGCTCCAGGCGTAAGTCAAGATCCTTGCCAGGCTTGTTGTAATAATGAACATCCTCAGGTCGAGGCCAGTAATGGCTATCTCCGAGACCAAACACGGCGTATCGCAGCTTCGAAAACGGCTTGTCGTTCCGGATCGCAACCGCGTTCAAGGCTTTGAAAAGCTGTCGTCCGTTTTGAGGTGGTTCGCCCTGACCGGCGGTAGACGTCACAAACGCGACGTGTTCTTCTTGTGCGAGGCTTTCGATGGTCATCGAATCGAGCGTCCCAATAGTGACCAACATGCCTCTCGCCTTTGCTCGGTTAACGAGCTTCTTGGCGTACTTTTCCGCCGTGCCTCCATCTGAGGCATATAACACGAGAAGCGGGGGTGCATCAAGTGTACCAAGTAGATCCTGGTATGCTTGCTCTGCCTTGCGTTTACGAGCCTCCTTGACGCTCTCACCCAAGCTACTCACGAGTTCAGTGGCCAGCTGAGGAGTGGAACGAACGAGCTGCGAGAGATGATTCTGCCGGTCAAGGAATTGACGTAAATCGTTTTTGACAGCATCTGAATCGAGCGCAAAAGGTTCTTCCCCTCTAGCCTCTTTCACAGGATCCCAGCGATACAAAGGCCAGTAACCCGCGTCAACGGCGAGTTTGGTCTCTTTCAATAATTCCAGTGCAGGGGAATCCTCTCCGTGATACGGAAGGTAGGCAAGGATGACAGATGGGCCTTGGTACCTGTCAGCTTCCATCACAGCCTGCAAGACTTGTGCATATGAAGAATACACTGCGACACTGGCAACATAGACATCTCCGTGGTTCATTGCATACAAGCCGACATCCTGTTTTCGACGGTGTGGGTCGGCCGCATTTCTGGAAGAGTAAGGGAGGGTGTCTAATATGAGAATGTTGACGTCGAGGCCAGAGGCGATGGCATGGTGTAAGCCCGAAGAGCCGAGGTCGTAGGCCCAAGCATCTGAGCCGAGTATCCACCTGGATTTTGAAGGCAAGTATGATTTTAGTGCAAGGATGCGATCAACAAGTGCATTGGATAGCTGTGATGATTCCAGCGCTGCGGCTACTTGAGCGCCGATCACATCGCTCTTTGAACTGTCGTCTTTCACTCGCAGCCACTGAGCGAGGAGTCTGTGTAGTTCCATGCCGAGTTCTTCGACCTGCATCAAATCTTGAATGGCATTGATGAGCTGTGCCCGCTGGTCCAGCTGGCCTCTGACCCGGCCCAGCGCATACTCGGGATTGGTAGCTATGTTGCCTTGCGCAGGAACGAGCTCAGGAGAGTTGACGATCTCCAAGCGCGAACCAAATACATGAGACAAGATCTTGGTGTATGACTCTTCGTGTTTTGGAACGTGGGGAATTAAGTGAGAAGAAGAAGGTGACCCGTTCGGGAGGCGGAGTGGAGCATCGCTCGCGCCTTGAACAAGATCCAACAAACTGGACGGACTGACTTGCTCTGCATTGGTGAAACAGACGCTTTGAATAGATACCTGCGACTGTACCTGACGCTCTTGCAGTGCGTCGACGACATCGAGATAGAGCGGTGTCCATTTCGTGTTTGAGCGGTGGAGTTGCTCGAGAACGAGAACACGAGAAGCCGACAGAGGTATACCCCGCAAGATAACAGAAAGCGGGAGAGGAGCAAGTAGCCCGACGGTAACAAACGATACACCATCGATCTTTGGAACGGCGGGAACATGTCCAAGAACGAAGACGACGGTGGTCGGGAGCTCGTCACCGTCGATCGTCAAAGGAAGGATGGTACGATGAACACGAGACGATGTGGACAAGGCAGCAGATTCATACAATTGATATAGGGTAGAAACGGGATCCGTGTCACCCGGTGAAAGAGTGGCTTTTTCGGAAAGGAGGAAAGGTTGAACATCCTCTTCGGCGATGTCCAAGACTGGACCATCAACTTGTTCATAGAATACATGAACAGCTGCCTTTCTCTCTGTGCGAGCAAGCCGAGACGCAACAAGGGCGTTGTCGTGGGCCTGTTGGGGAGTGTAGGAAATCACGAAGAAGGGAAATGCGGACCGGAGCAGAAGAACGTCTGACAGATCGTCTTTGATTGCCAGATGGAGGACAAGGGGGAGAGAAGAGAGCTCTGTGGCCAGCAGTATGAGACGGAGAGCTGTCTGCGAGGTGACCGAGGAAGTAAAGGAAGCTAGCGTTGTGCCAGATGCAAGCCGGAGTGCGGACACGCCCGGATCGCCGGCCGCAGGGATGGAATGAACATCTGGTCGACGAGAAGACGACTTTGAGAGGGCGCTATAAGCTTCGGCGAAGGGTGACAAGGCGAGCCCCGAGGGTTGTGCATGCACAACGACGTCGGAGACGAGAAAGGCAACGCGGGAGACAGATCGGATTGCCGCCATCACTGGGAACGGTGAGCTCGACGTACGAATGGACGAGAGAACACAAGTACCTTGCGGGAGAACGGTAGGGTACGATGGGAAAACATGGATGTCTATATATTATCGGAATTGTCGGCCTCAGCAATGTACTACAGTGGCACCAGAATTTCGTCATCACCATCCCGTTGCTCAGCGCTCAGCACTATAAAGCGCTCGTCGATGTTGCAACGGTTGTAATCTGAGCTACACTTCTACGTTTGTCAGCCTCCTAGCCAACTCCTAGCCCCCTTTGCTAGCCTTCAAATCATTCAAATAGTAATGCGCCCTTCCAAGCATCCAGACGGTGAACGAAAACTTGAAGTTAGGGTACGAGATCATGCAGTTCTTGTTGAACACGCCCTCTATCGCTTCCTGCGGCCACGAACCGTCCTAAGACAAGTCTCAGCACGCGTTTCACAAATTGAATCAATTTCTCACCGGAAGCTGTCGGGACATAACTAATTTGACCGCCCTTTCAATAGGCTCTGCACGAGGGTACTTGGCGTACATGAGAGCCATGGCTGCCCAGCATGTTTGCACGACCTGTGTGTTTTCGTGTTCCACCCAACGAACGAGTTCGCAACTCTGCAATCCCAGCGCGGAGAGTCAGCACCTGTCATACACCGAGGTATAGGCACCAGACCTTGTAACTTTCACCCCAACCACCGTCTTCTCGTTGTTTCGAAATCAAGAAATCGCACGCCCGTCGGACAGCAGGACTATTCGCGTAGAACTCTCCACCAAGAGACAGACTTTCTAAGGCAAACTGTGTCGCGTAGGTGAAACAGATTCCCCAAGATCCAACCCAAACACCTTCTGGTCTTTGCACCTCATGGAGCCACTTAATTGCCCTTGCGATCGTCCGTCTGGTAATGTCAGTTAGAACTATACACTACATACGAATCGAAAACAGTTACCCAATTTCTACAGAGCGGTACTTCGGATAATGTTTCCTGAAAATGGACAACGACGTGATCACAGAAGTCGTGCATTCTGGGTAACAGAATTCGATCATGATATCCCCTGTAGATAGTTAGGTTCATTTTCTCGACGTGAATACGACTGGCACAACATACCAAACACTTCAGCGGCGTTGAGCCACTCCAACCACTTGGGTCCCCTCACAAGCTCGTAGCTCGCATAACCGCCATGACCGTTCTGCATCGAGAGCAGCGTGTCGACAGCATCAAATAATCGGTTGTCTGGTATAACTTTCTCCGTTCCTCTAAGTAATAACGTTGGTCAAGAGTGTTCTTTCTGACCGTCAAGTATACGTACTCCACCTGGTTCTGAAGGTACAAGACCGACTTGAGGCCTTCTCCTGTACAGTCACTGACGGTATACCCTTGTTCTTTGGTGCTGAACGGCCATGCCCCCTTTGTCCGATGACGATACGCAACTTCGTAGTGCTTCGGATTATCTTTTATCTGACAAACGTCCAACCAACCCAAGGCCATTCTCAAGCTCTCCTTGTTATCTGGCTCCTTTGCAAGACCCGTCTCAACAAGTGCTTGTGTGATGAAACCAATATCCCAAAGTTGGCTCCCATTCGTCCCACACATCATCATGCCTTCGGCGCCGAGCCACATGAAATCTGCACGCTTGATGGCATGCTGCCGATATGATTCTGAATCGGGACCGTCGACGACGAACCGACATAATAAGTTCATCATCTTGGAGACAGGACCCAGGGTTTGGTATTCCGTATTTTCGTCCTCGTATACAATGAGCTTGTAGGTGCGCTCCAGCGCGGCTTTGCGGACAGTAGGGATGGCACAGCCCTCGTAGACAGACAATAGGGCATTCATCGCGTCGAGGATAGAGGTATGGGGAGAATACAGATCAACAGCTGCAACATTGTTACGCTGCGCTGGCCAATATATGTGGTAGTAGTCGGTCGTGTATAATTCCTGGGTACGAATGTCAGATCATAACAATGATCGCGAATATTGCGACGCATACTTCACGAAGGGAACGGATCAAGTCATTTTCTGGCATCTGAAAGCGGATGCCATAGAGATAACTCATGGGTATATATACATTTCGAGTATGGATCCACCATCTGTGAGGGTGGAATGGAACCCAATCCGGGAGGAGCCTGGAAGTGGTCGATCACTAGCACTTAGAGGTATATACAATTAAATTTACCAGAGTTCGGGAGGGACGGGATTGAACCCTTCCCAGTCATACACGTTAAGAATCGACAACCAGAACTTTCCCCATGAAGGGACACCAATTGCTCCTCCTGGAGGGAAACAATCAAACATCAAAATGCACCCAGCACAAGAGACTTACCTAGCCGGTGGAGGGTGGCCCTTGCTTTGATAGCAACAGGGTGTTCAGCACTCATGCCGAGGATTCGCAGGGCTGTATAGTTGGCGGCAGTTCCGAACACGGTAGAATGCCCTTCGATGTGCCTAACAGGGAGTATGTCGCGGTGTTTACTTGACAAGGAATTGCACTTACAAACCCCAACCTCCGTCTTCAGGATTTGCCCGGTTTATAAGGTAGCGAATCATCTCAAGGCGCTCTTCCTCCTTGAACCCCATGCCAGCAGCGTAGGACCCGATGACAAGACCGGGGTATAGAAACATGGGCCCACCGTACTCGCCGGCCCAATGGCCGTCATGCGACTGGAGATGCTTGTAAAATGTATAGCCATTTCGAGCGGCTTCAAGTGGTGTAGTTGCTTTCGGAAGGGCGGGGAGGTTCTGACGGACAGTCACTTACGCGTGTTATATGCGCGTTTCGAGACTTACAAGGGGCAGGCCCAGCCAGTACTTGTCCACGTAGTTCTGGGGCCACTTGGCATACTCTTCGTCCGTCTTCACGTAGTGCCAGGTGTGACGACCGCCATCGTTGACAAGGAGCCTCCAGCGAGAATAATCGGTGAAGGGCTTTTCACCAGAATCTGGAACGTCGAGGGGAGAATACAGTTTTGCAAGGGACATGAGCGCAGGGAAGAAGGAAGCGAAAGTCGTGCCATTTAATATTGTTGGCAGTTGGCGGGTGAGGTCATTGACGCGCGTGACGCCGAGTCCATAATTGGTTGCACCTGGCGGCCATGAGCAGTTTCCGAGACTCGTCCATACTCATCATAGAAACAGGCAGAACAGTCATCAGGGCTGGCCTCGGCATACATGAACTCTTGAAGACTCCGACAGTGGTCCGTCGCACTCGTCTTGCCCAAAACCCGCACTCACGAGACAACCCAGGAAATATCTGCACGCGTCGGTTTGAGACAGGGAGATCCCTCGTCAGCAGAGACTAGCGACTGCTGGCGTCCACCAGCAACGTCCACTCGCCCTTCTTCTCTCCCCTTTCACACGAGCACCACCGCAAAGGTCAACGACTATCTCGTCGGTGCACAACTCGATGACGCGTTGGAAGCTGGCCAGGACATCCTCGTGTCATGGCCATTCGCAGACGGCGACATCCGCGACTGGGCTCAGGCTGAAGCCATCTGGTGTGCATTCCGGCGTGTCTGTCACGTTATGTGCGTCTTACCACCCAAACACAGGAAGTACGTCATCTTCAACAGACTTCAGATAAAACGCACCCAAAACGAGTCTCCGGTCATGCTCTCCTTTATGCCTGGGCTATCTCGGAGCTCCCAAGAGCGACTATGTCAAATCTTTTTTGAACGCTTCAACGTAGCCAGCTTTGCGATCGTCGAACGACCCATGACACAAATATATGCGACTGGTCATCTGAGCGGCGTCGTCGTCGACATAGGGTACGAGAAAACGGACGTTACACCCATATATGACGGTTTCATCGTGCACTCTGCGCGTACTTCAACCTCCCTTGGCATAACTGATTGCGAGAGGCACCTTGCCAACCTTCTGCGCTCAAATCAATCTGTCATAGCTGCTGCATCTCCCCCTGACTCTCCAAGGGATCCCGAGTCCGTAAGGGCGTTCATCCTCGATCTTGTCAAATGCATTTGGTTCGATGGCCATGTCCGTGTTCCTTCAGATGGCCAAATCGCAGAAGTGCTAGAGGACGAAGGGGTCACAGACATCGCTGCCGTCCTGGTTGCGGGAAAAGAAAAGGCTGTCATCGAGGCTGGGACAAAGAAGAAAGCCACAGCAAAGGCATCCGCCGCAGAACAAGCACGCGCAAAAGAAATCGAGGCTCTTGACCTTATCACGATTCAGTTCCGTGAACACTCGATAACGTTAGGGAAGGAACGACATCGGTTCTGTGAACCGCTTTTTGATCCATCGCTTCTTTACGCCTTGCGTCAAAATAATGGTAAACGACCCGAGGATGATCCACTCTCGTTGCAGGATACCGTTGGATTTTCAGTCAGTCAGGCAGACGTCGATCAGCGACAGTATGTTTGGCAAGGACTTTTTGTTACTGGAGACCTTGCCAATCGCGTCAAGGGTGCGTTCTCCACTCTACCCCGCGACCTAAATTAAGAACATGTCGGATAGGAATTAGCACTGCGCTACAGTCACGTTTATCGTCATTCATTCTTGGCAATCCAGATCAGCATAACGAGGTTCAGCCCAGGTCAATCCGTGCTGTCGCTGTCCCGGAGTATTTTGCCGAGTATCGAGAGAAGGGAGATGGCCTTGCGGCCTTCTTGGGAAGTAGCATTGTCGCCAAGGTGAATCCGAGAGTACAAGTTTTGTACGGCTTACTGACAGTTATCGAACCAGATTTCCTTCAATGACGCACAAGGGAAAAGCTTTGTGTCAAAATTGGACTACGACGAGAAGGGCCCGCGTGCTATCATAGAAATGTCGCCTGCGTTATTGTAAACAGTGTAATCTTGGTACCTAATGCGGTGTTTGAATTCTGCTAAAACTATACAGTATATCATCGGCAATTCTCGGCATACAACTTTATCATAACAACCAATCATCCTCAAGATATCCCTCCACTTCGCGACCACAAATCATACCTGATGGCACCCAGCAAGAAATCCAAGGCCACAAAGTCGACCGAGTCCATCGCGTCTCGTCTCGCTCTTGTCGTGAAGTCGGGCAAGTACTCTTTGGGGTACAAGTCAGCGTTGAAGCAAATGCGCAGTGGCAAGGGTGAGTGTTCAATCTAGAAAACTCACGGGGACTGGAGCGTGAGGCTGAGAAGGTCCCTTGGGCTAACAACTGTTTTTTTCCTTGTCTCTTTGCCATCATAGCGAAGCTTGTCTTGATCGCTGGCAATTGTCCACCCCTTCGCAAGTCGGAGATTGAGTACTACGCCATGCTGTCAAAGACGACCGTGCATCATTTCTCTGGCACCAACGTCGCGCTTGGTACTGCTGCCGGTAAACTGTTTCGCGTTGGGTGAGTACATACATCTCCTGCGCCAGTGTCCGTCTGACAGTCAACTAGTGTCATGACCGTTACCGACCAGGGTGACTCAGACTTGCTTTCGTTTGCCGAAGGCAATGCCGCATGAAAAGGCCACATAATGGCCATTGGGGGCGCTTTTATAGTTCTATGAGAGATTATGTTTTAGGCCACCTAGTACACTGTACACAGACTCGCGTTGTGTATCGCCAACTGCTATGCACCGCGAGCGCGTTCATTATGCTTAATACGAATTTAAAGCACCAGCCTAGACTTCTGTACATTGGAAACTTGAAGAGCATAGCTGAAAGCACTAATGCTGACATAATGAAAATGATGCAGGGTTAGGTTTTCTTGTTCATTCTCACCTCCAACCACTTTCGAGCGTATTCGACAATATGGGTGGTGGCGCACGTTACCCGTTTCCAAAACACGTTTGGTCGCCAGCAGGTGTGTTAACTGTGGACGCTCCTCCTGCCTGACGATAATTGTTAGGTGGATGGTGGACCCGTCCTGCGAATTGGGCCAGCAACACGGCAATCACCATGACTGGCATCCTTGTCGTTGCATATGGCGTATGGTCTGTCAGCGCAGAGCGAGAGGTGATGTCATGATTGTGTCTTCGTTTTGGAGTCAGGACTTATGCTCGCACGCGGACAGACCCGGCATGTTCTTCCCGATCGACCAATACCCTCTATGTTGGTACGTTCTATGCCATCTATCACACAGCTGTTCTTGGAACGCTCATGTGACATTAGTGGGCGAAACAGTTTAGACAGGAAAGCAAGGATGTTTAAATACGTGAACCGTTGCTTTCCCCCCCATGTACCAACGTCATTCCCTTGGGCCAACCAATGTTATGCCCAACCTGAACCAAACGTTCCAAGTTACTGAGTAATTGAACATCTAAGACGAGGATCGTTCGCATATACGCGATTCTGCCCCGTGACCTAGCGACCTCAGCAGAGATTACTATACGAGGTCGTTAGGGATAATGGAGGCGGGTGGAGGTGAGAAGAGTTCAATCTCTCTAGATATAAAAATACAGTCCCGCTCGATATGCTCGTCGTGTCGAGGTGAGCTATTCAAGCCGATGAGTTTGCGCAACTTCAACAGTCGATTGCATCTCACTCCCGGTGCATACACTTTGAATGTTCTGAATATGGCGGTCCGTATGAAACTAACGAAACGAAAACGATGGTATACTTTGAGTACGACCCCAACGGAGCAAACGAATGCAAATGAAGGAGCTCGTCATAATGTGGTACCGTAAAGGGATCAGGCTCTGTCACCGAAGGAGCATAGCGAGAAGTACCTACAAGCTATTTAGTAGATATGGATGACTTGCCACAAAACTTTTCAACTATTACTAGTTCCGGGGGCCAAGTCAGTACTTCGAGGCTGTCAGACAAAAGACCGACCGACTCGTGACCAACAGTTTGCTTGTGCACGAAAATAAAGTTGAAAGATGAAAAGCTGCTGGCGGCGGCGGCTGGCAAGCTGCATACTTTGCTTATTGCATTGAATTATCCCTGAGTAATAAATACTGCAAGTGAGTAACACTTGCTGCGCGCCATCATGACATCACAATTGCCTTTCTCTCGGGAATCGACCGTTGAACGCTGGTTAGAATTCCCTCCTGGAGCGGCGACGCCTGGAGGCTGGCTCCGGGAAAGATCAACAAACAGTGTATCCGACTCCGTCTCGTATCCATGCTATTCACTGTTGCAGCAACGGATCGCAACGTTTGCCAACGTGTGAAGTGACATGTAAATACTGATAATCATCATGATCGATTGATCGGGTATCGAATACAGGAGGGGTTACTATATCAAGATCTTTTCGACTCAGTTGACTTTGGCATTTGTGAACTGTGTCGTTGCGAAACCAATCTGCTGGTTTTCCGTGTCGAAGACACTATAGAACCGCTCAAGAAACACCTGACCATTGGTAAAGTCGTCTCCCTGTCCAGAAGGGGTGCCCGTGGAGGCCACAATCGAGTAGATCAAATTACCGCTGCCGCCAATTAACGTATTGAGGCTTCGTGGCCAAATTTGAGCGTTGGGGACCAATGAATATATTTCCTCGAGTAAAATGTAAGTAATCGTCATTAGATTGGATGTAAAAGTCATCCTCACAGAGCCTACATGAAAATCGAGATTCTGGAGATTGCTATATTGAGAACTGGTCAGCGCGAGCCACCCGGTGTTTGCATCCACCGTAGCGCCTGTGAGAGACTGGTATTTTGCATAAGCATCTATTCCAATAAATAAGTGCCCCTCCGTAAATCAACGTGTTGTGCTCACCGCTGGCGATAAGAAGGAGCGTAGTGCCTGTGTCGACGATACCAGCGGTCTTCTGCAAGATCGTCTCGCCGCCATACGTGATACTCTGGTCGATGCCCCAGTACAGTGAGGCAGGATAAGTATTGGTAACGGGACTAATTCATGTCATCAAATAGTGTATTCGATCCCCAGTTCAAAAACGTACGTGTAGTTGATATCGCCCGTATACTTGCTGGGGTCTGTACCACCAAAAGTAAGTTCACCGTTTGTGTTTTCTGGGCTGGTGGTAGGTTCGAAAGATATGCCGACAAGTTGTACAGGTATCGTTCCTTGACTGAATAGGTTATTGGTGACAGTGGGGATCGCCTCGGGGTTGTTACTTAGAGTACCTGCGGTGAGGTCTGTGGGGCCAATACTGGAAGGCGGCTCAATAAGAGTGCTTGAGGCAGATTATCTTCTTACCCAATAATCCCATCAAAACCTTCGAAGCCGCTCGAGCTGCTTGCGGCACCGATTGACTGTTGGGAAATGACAAGTTCAGAGCCGAGAGTGACAGTGTCTAGCCATTCTTCTCCTAAAGAAATCCAATCAGTTACTTCTCTATCTCCAAAGTCATGGAGCTGACCAGAGAAACCGGCTACAAAATCACAATTAGTTTCTTTCCTTGGTCGGTGAACACTAATAAACTCACAAGGATTTTCTGGTGTGCCATAATTAACCGACTGGAGAGTAAATTAAGTGCCGTTTTGCAATTACATAGTTTGGTAATCCTTACTACGAACTCGCCTGTGTTCACACTAGTACTCGTTGGCGTATACGGTGTACCAGCGCCGACCCAGGTGTTAGAAGAACCAGTGTCAATAACCAGATTAACTGAGCATAAAATGCTTTACATCACGAAACCAGAAGCACAAAATGTAAGTAACGTACAGTTGGTCGCTGGATTCCCCACTCCAACCGACGCCACGTATGAGTTGGCAACATTGATCGCTGCATCGCTGCCTTGTCGATGCTCTAATTTCCCGCTCTGAACAGCAGCATCGCGTTGCCGAAATGCAGCAGTTCGAGCTTGATCTCGGTGAAGGAGATTAATAGCGCCACCGTTGGTATCTATGCGCTTCGCCAGCTTCAAGGTAACGAACGTGTTGCGGACTTCCAGAGGTGTCGCCACGATAGAAATCGCTAAGAGCACAGTAGTCAACAGGGAGGGAGCAGGGAACATTGCCGATCAAAGGAAACTCTGAGACTACTAGTTGCTCGCCTGGGCCTTATATATTGTTCGGTTGGAAGACGGCGGGAACTGGAAGGAAGTCCGAATCGCCTTCTCCTCGGGTGAAAAAAAGATCCAGTCATATAACAAGGCTGGTAACGGCACCCAGGATGTTGGAGAAGACGTTGAGCTAGGCCAAAACGCGTTGATTTCCTGCCATCTGATACGTTAATTCCCCACCGTTTAAGCACTCCTTCCCAGCGATGACAACCCATGGAACCCATAGAACTGTAGCAGGTCAGCGATTTAGTTTAGGGCATGGCATCACTGAAAATTGAGAACCCAGTGATTCCTGTCAGTCAATAAAAGTGAAACTCGCTTCCCCACTTCGGATTCGTGACATAGTATCGGCATGTATGTACATGTATTTGTCTCCGAGGAAGTAAACGGATTAATTATTTGTGGTGTGTTTATCGTTATAGTATAATGCTGATGATGTAGTGTATGATAATCGCGACGAAAGCAGTTGCAAGGTATACAGCATGACCAAATACACGAAAACTAAGAGAGAGAACGTCAATTTCCTCTACCTTCTTTGTGCCCTGAAACGGTCCCATCTGCGACCAGCTTGTCTACTATGCGTACAAAGGCAGGATATAAGATGCTTTGTTCGGGAGTGTTGGATCGTATAGAAGACGGGGAAATGACTGGTTGAGGACGAGCCAATGACTGCCCAGTTGGCAGGGGCAGTGTTTTCCGGACGCTGATGTCCATGACCTTAGGATCGTAGACATCGCCACCTTTAAAGGAAGGGAGGCTATCGAATGCGATAGGGTCGTCGTCACTCTCATCGTCTTGAACGTCCATTCGACTCCACTTGCGCGAGAGTGTACCTCGGGATGCACTTTGTTGACTACTGTTTCGGGGGATAGGTGGAATCGAGACGGATGTCAGTAATGTCAATGCCCGGGCGTGAATGACAGGGAAAGTTGGGGGCGGCGCAAGGGATGGGGATCTAAGCATGGCGAGCGGCGTGAACGCATTTATGGATACGCTTTGATCGAGTAGATCACCGTGCGCATGTTCAAAGTGACTCAAAAGTTGTTGTACGCGGACGAATGCTTCCTTGCAGCCTTGGAGTAAATATAAGCCGCAGAAAACACATACGTGATCTCCACAAACCTTGTGTCGGACACCGTAGTAGTACTCTCGATAGGTGGCTCAGTTCAATGTGAACTTTAAGTGCATTTGGGGATGTATGAACTCTGCCAGAGCAGCGAGAATACGAGCATTGATAAACTCCGTCCTGTCATACCAAGCAATTATTGAGCATCCATGACATGTGTAAAATTACCACATACCTGCGGCACAACACGGCTGCAGTGTTGCCTAAGATGCTACAAGTCAAATATAACTACTATGAGCCAACTTTCCAAGGTGAATACGAAAAAGCTACAATATTCTTGGTAGTTCCAAGAGGAGAATGAGGGGGGACTTGAAGTAGAAAATAAAATAAAAATCAGATTAGTTACCTTTGCTAATGTATCCCAGGAATTGAGTGTGATGGAACAGTTGCCCCACTCACATGGCATTGCTTGGATGACATGGTGTGCAATATGAACGATCTGATCTTTTGATAAGGTGATTTCTGACATTTGACGATTGGCAGAAGAAAAGGCATGAATATTTGCTGATGTTTACCGAAAGCTAACTTCGGTCATAGTACTGAGCGAAATTTGCAGGTATCGAGACAAGAAACTATGCTTGCCATCCACCAAAGCAAGTCATCAATACCATTGTCATGTATGTAGTACTCTTCCTGAATCCGGGCAAAATGCACATGTTGCGACAACAAAGTCACTAAAGTTACCAAAGCTCCTCATCAAACCGTTCTAGCACGGCAGATGAATCTTCGACATCTTTCTGAGCTTTCTTCCTCATATAAAATATCGGACAATCTTTGCTCGTGCACAAAACATCCTTGAACACAAACTAAGTTCACGTCATAAACGTCAGTTAAAGTAACGGTACCTGATGCAATGATCCTTGACATCGCTGACACTGAGTCCATAATCTCGAGAACCGGACTTGCATCTGAGACGTGGAGTCCACTTGTTTTTGATAGAGTTCGTGGATTCGTGGGCGACAATTGTTGCAAACAGCGCCATCTGAATCCGTGTGAGAGATCATATTTTGGAAAAAGCGGCATCCACTGACTGGGAACACTATTATTTGGCCGTAGGGCCGTCTTACATCCAAGGCAGGTGACCGTTTTAACTGCAAACTTCATGAGTCCCCCGACAGTGGGGGTTGCAATCGCAATCGAACGTGTATGATCGCCAGATACTGAGAAATGGAAATGTCAAGAACGGCGGATGCAATCTCGCAAAGTGACTACATACATAATGAATTCGCTTTATCGCCAAGGATGGGTTCGAAAATTCTCATGAGAGGTTTCGACAGTTGATTTTCAAGGTAGTACTTGGTATCGATGGGAATGTTATTCTCGAGCACATAAAGCGGATCTTCAGATTTCTCGTAAGCAGCAGCACCTGAAAAAAAAAACATGAATTCATTGCAAAGCGTCGAGAATTCGGGAAATGGACCTTTGATGCCTTTGACAATAACATATGCTACACGATCACCTACAGCAGGTGCAGACCCTGCGTCACGTTGACGCATTCGTTCTGCAAGTTCTACGTGGGCCTGTTTTGCTGCGTAATCTGCTTTGGCGAGCGCCTTCGTGATCACAAGCTGGGACATGTCGACCTTGTTTTGCAGTAGATCTGAGATCATCCGCTTCGTATAGCTAAATTCACAGTCAACATTAGCAAAGGAGAGAAACTGGAACACCATACTCCTCTGCCCCTTTCACATCTCGATCAATGAGCATCTTATGTAGGCATGTCTCGATAACCGTTGAAACGAGTCGGCAATTGTCTCTCCTAACTGTCTGTGTAAAGTTGTCAGGCGACGCTTGATAGATGCTTCCAGAGTAATACTCACTTCGATACCTTTAGCATCCATCTTGTCATACTTCTCCGCCTTCGTCCAGTAGAGCCCTGCATACCGTTTCTTGTTGATGAGCAAGTAAGGGAAATAGACTTTTTCAAACTCCAGATTGATCGGCTTGATGAACTTGGCCGTGACAAAAGCTGCAGCTTGCGATCCTGCGTTACCAGCCAACAATTTAGCTGAATGCTTTCATGTTGCATTAAGGACCTCACCTAGTTCCATAACGGTTTTTAAATCTGAGGGCCCGAATTTGACCATAACAGAATCTGTATCACCGTAAATTACTTCTGCATTATGACTGTGGCCGTTTGACAAGGAAAATTCAGCCTCTACTTCCTAGTAAAATCGTGAATGATAGAATCTTTTTGTGGCCTGGAGATCGAACCTGTTTGGTCTTCTCAATCATTTGGCGACCATATGCGGTCACGCTGGATGAGATGGCAAGACATGGCAGCTTCCCAATTGTTGCGCCAGTAAATCCATACACCGAATTGGCACTTATCTATGTCTACGTCAGCTTACCCACACACAAAACATGAAGTGAGCACACCTTGAGAGCCAACTGGCGGCCATCCAATACGGCTCTCCTGAAAGGGTCAGTTTCCTTCTTAAGATCGGCTTTCGCGCGTTTTCTGGCAGAAATGAGATCCTCCAGTACAGTCGGTAACAGCCCCTTTCGTTTCGCCTTTGAAACGAAGAAGTCTACGATCGTGGGAGTGATTAAAAAGAAAGATGGGAAGATGATAGGAATATATCACACCATTATTCGGCGTCTGAAAATAATCCACGTCCTTGACCAGCCCCAGTCTCTCGATGATCGGCTTGTCTAAGAGTGTCGTGTAGCACAAATTATGGGCCATCATGATAGAAGGATACAAAGAGCTGAAGTCGAGTGTTGCAATAGGCGAGTCGTAGTAACCTTTTTTCGGTTCGATAACCGTTGCACCCTCATATTGTTCATCCGTGCCTTGTGGTCTTCAGTTGAAGCATAGATACGTTCCGCATTGGTAATGAACGCTTACCTTCGACCTTTAACGAGGGCACGATGTACCCCTCCTCGTTTGCTTTCCTGAATAGTTGGGATAGAACTTTGATGGACTGTCCACGAGACAGTAAATAGTTGAACGGAACCCCCGTGACACGCGCCATCTCGATGTAGTTTACAAAGCACATCAGTTTGTCGAGCAATCTTTGTGGGAGGTATGCGTCCTAAGTGGTGTTCATGTTAGTTGAAATTCATTCACGAGTGCTGGTGCATGACACGACCTTCAAGCAATAAATTGCCAACCGCCGCCTAGATTCCGGCCCACCATTTTGCAAGTCTGTAATAACTGAGTGGTGGACGTCCTCTTTTTGTTCGCCTAAGAACTGTGCACAAACAGAATTGAGCGTATAACTACGCAGTTTGTGTTCACGCTGCATGAACTGGAGAACGTCAAGCTGGAGGCGACCATCAAGGACCGTCTCCTTCGAATCGCGCTGACCATATGCTTTTGAAGAGAAGTGGGTATCTTTCACTTGTGTCCTTGAACCTTTGCGAGCAAGGCGTTAGTGGAAAGAAGTAGCATGAAACATAATAAATTATAAGCTCACTTTTCAATCTCCCAAGGTAAGGAAATTTGGCGACTTTTAAGTGTTTGGCTCTGTCCATAAGGTACGGCCAGTCGAAATTTGCGACGTTATACCCGATAACTACGTCAGGATCTGCCTCCTCAATAAAGTCTCGCCAAGCAAGAAGCAGGCCTGCTTCATCATCGAAAGAAAGGACTTGAGACCCAACGATATGGGAGCAAGAGTTGAGCGTAAATACATTACGGATGAAGGGCTGCGTTTCGCCTGTCACGAATGTTTGTCAGTTTCGTCATCGAGCAAAGTTGACAAGGGCTTGGGTACGACCTTGGCGAGTAACCATATTCGCAATTTGGATGATAGGATCAACATTGGCCTCAGGGAATATGCCCTTCCGTCCGGCACACTCGATATCGAAACTGAGTATGCGTAGAGGTGCAATTTTTTGCCAGTCTCCCTCGGGAGAGTGCGGAATGAATGAGTTCCATCTTTAAGATCGTTCAGCAGTCGGAAATGCAGTAAAACACGTGTCACCGTACTTCATATTCAACTCGATTTGGCATGTGGACCGTTTCGCTTCCTCAGAAACAAGTTTGTATTTTCCCGCCGGTATTTCGATCCAATTCATTCCTACCACCTAATGATAGATGATAACTCGAGTGTCAACAATTCCGCAACTGAAAACTGACCTTGGTATCAATCATGAACCGGAGCGTATAGGGAATATTACTCTCGTAAGTAGGATAAGGCTGTCCAGCGGCGAAGAGATCTCGAAAAGAAACTTCACCCCGTTCGAAGACGCGTAATTAATTCAGCGAAAAGTTAGTACAAGAAAAATGTGGCACGAAAATGACTTATCTCGAACTTTAGGAAGCGATCTGGGGTCAATTATCGTGAGCTTCATGAAAGAAACCCAATCATCTCCCAGGTATCCCAGAATTGGGCGTTTATTCACGATTTCAATGTCGAGAACATACTTGGACCCGACGCTTACCTATCCAACATACCATGTGAGTTCTCATAGTACGCTAGTCTGAACAACCACAACTTACATTCAGGGTCTCTATGAAAGCATCCAAGTCATCGTCATAGAAGCCACGAGGGACAGGGATATAAAAGTAAGGCATGAACTGTACGACATTGGCAAGGACACTGTTCCCGGCCTAAAAGATACCGCGGTAAGTGCTACGTCCGAAAGCCAAGGCAAACTAAAGATACCTCGGTGACTCCGAACATGCGCAACATCGTAAGTCCAGTAGTTGTATCCGTTGCATTTTCGATATCCACCTGTTGAAATACTGGAGTGGCCTTAGCCGAAGAGAAAGGAGTATATCAACGGAAACGTACTGATGGAGTCCTTCTTTTCGTTTATTGGCTTGAGCTTGGGACGGGACCAAGAATCAGCGCCACCTTCAGAGGCTGGAGCACGCCCGGGTGTCAAATAAGCATGTTACGAGAATGACATTCGGAGACAAACATGATCCACTTGAAACGTTTTGACTGAGTTGTTCTAGTACATCAGCGAACGACGAATTCTGCGTTTTCTGGGTTGACTCTGAGCGAGCTAGCTTTCTTCGCTTCGCTGCTGGTTCAGTAGCCGTGTCCGATTTGGCCCTAGTGTCCTGCGTGAGGACAGACTATGCAAGTGGATCGCGCAAACCGATTACCCAGAACCTCCGTTGACCTTTGATGCGAGCATGAAAATGTTGCGGGAAGAAATGCACTGAGGAACGAAATGTCTGCAAGATGAGTGTGTACTCCAAGTAGTCGACGCGTTGTGTAATGGTGACGCGTGTGGTCGTGTTTTGTACAACTTCTATTCTAGGAAAACCCCTAGTACACACAAGCACTTGGTATATCAATCAATACATTCTGTTCTAGTTACCGAGGAAGAGCTCGGTGCAGATCTTAAGGGTATCTGCAGGTGACTGGACACTGTGTCCCACAGTTCTCGGATCCGTGTAAATCTCATGGTCATTCCCTCCCTGTGGGTATTGGTCAATACAGCGGTGGACAATTAGTCCATCAACATTGACTCGCCGCGTAAGTCTTGTCTCCGACGAAATGGATCTCTTCAAACCCTTCATTCTCAACAAATTGTAGGCAATAACGCTTGTCCCACCCATCAGGGAAAGCATCAAATGAGATTTGGCCTCCAATGGAGAAGGTCAATTTAAGATCCAGATTTTCGGGCCTGCATAGCTCGCGAAGCTTTTCGATAAACGCAGCGCGGATCCTGTGTTCCTATTGTACCTGTTAGCCTTGTCACTGGGGCACACGTAAGCTAACTGACTTTGTCGTATGCCTCGAATGTATCCCGCTCCTGCTTACTTCACGTGAATTGTTGAGAAAAGGAAACATGGGAACGGTGAGCAAGACATACGTCGCATTCCTCCCAATCGGAGTGACGTTGATCATCCCGTTGCGAAATTCGACAAATGTACCCCTGAAAGGGTCTCGATGAAGCAGAAGAGATGAATAAATGTGGTGTCACATACCGTTTGATTGGAATGTCAGTTTCAGACAAGTAGCGAAGTATGAAGTTGACGAGTTTCTTGTACTTTTCCTCTCCAACGAAATTGATAAACGACTGCGTTGCTAAACGTTTCCCGAGACGATAGGCAGTCAACCCATTCTCTGCGAAGCCAAAGTCAAAGTCTTCGAGTACTGATACGATATCAATATGGGATTGAGGACTTGACAGAAATTGAACGAACTATTTCCACCGCCCGCAGAGAGCTGTTCGTTGATTTTGACGAAATCAGAGCCCCCGACAAATCCGATGACCACTTTTTTTTTGAGCTCGGCAAGGAATTTGGCCATCTCCGGAGAGATACCTTGCCTGAAGTTGAAAAGCTATGAGAGAGGACCAGAGAATCGCAAGGTGCACATACCTGGCAGGTGTGAGCGTTCCGTCAACGTCAAAAAGCACCAGCTTTGTGCGACCTGCAAAATCCGAAGTGGCCATGGTGGTTGTATTGAAGCAAGCCAGAATCCGCCATCGGCTCGCACGTATATTCGGTTGGATTAGATGTGGCGGTGCAATGGATCATTAGCCTGATTAATCAAGTACTTTATTCCGGCGAGCGAGGAGTCATCTAGTCATTCTCATTTTGATCTAGTACCATGACCCCAAAGTACAACGTGTTTTTGTTGCCACCCCAGCTGGTCGACACCCTCACTCCTAGGTCGTCCATCGGCCGTCCAACCCGTGAACCGTCTCCCCCGCCACCACAGCCAACGGCGCCCTCGAATGCAAAAGCATGCAATATTTGCCTTGCGGCCGCATTTGCAGATGTGGACGACCAACGTACGCATTTCCGTAGCGACTGGCATCGCTACAATGTCAAGATACGTCTTACCGGACGAAACCCTGTCACAGAATCTGCCTTCGCTCAGCTCATCGGCGGTGTGCATTCCCTTTTCATTACCTTACTGTCCGAGTCATGGCTGATGCTGTGTTACCTACCCCAAAGGCCTAGATGACTCTCTCTCGGGTTCTGCTTCCTCCGATGAATCCTCGGACGAATCAGATACCGTCAATGCACTCCTTGGCAAAATCAATCATACATCCCTGTCTGATATACCCGAGGGCGGCGAACTCAGACCTCCGACAACAGCCATCACTTGGTTCCACTCCCCACCATCAACACAGATCGGAGTCTATAGAATGCTGTTTCCTCTCGATACTCCACCATCTGCATATTTGTCAGAATTCAAGGAAATGCAAACCATTGTGGAAGGTGGAAGGAAGTGGGCTCTGTTTATGGTTGCTGGCGGTCATTTTGCGGGAGCTGTAGTGAGAGTTGGCCGTGTCGCCGATGAACAGGATGAGGTCGTGCAGACAAGAAAGAGAAAACCTCCGAAGTCTAGGTTAGACACCGAAGTCTTGAAGCAAAAGACATTTCATCGTTATACAAGTGAGCCAGTTTCCGTCGGCATTGGCAAGTATTTGATTAGAAACATAGCACGTAGGAAGCAGGGAGGGTCACAATCACTTAACGACAACTCGAAGGGTGCCGCAATAAGTGCTGGTGCTATGTTGCGTCGATATGGAGAGCAAGCACTCCGTGATGTGAGTGAGGATACATTACATCTGTTTCGTTTCTTCATCTTTGACAGGAAATCCGTATGCTGCTTCAAGACTGGGCAGAAGATATTCACGAGTGCGAACGCATCTTCATTCGGGCCAGTGTATCCAATCGCCGCATTTTTCTCGACTACGAAGGGTGCGTAATCAGTAAAGGGGATGATAGGCTACGACACTTCCCGTTCCCAACACGCCGACCAGTATGTCTTCGGTCGTTTCCACGAACATCTGTAATTCATGTCATGTCATGACTTAGACTCAGGCGGAACTTGCACGGTGCCTACAAGAACTAGTTCAGGTCAAAGTCACTCACTTCACCGAAGAAGAGCTTCGAGCTCAAGATGAGGCCTACCTTGCTTCACTTCCAAAGCCAAAACCACCTCCGCAGCCCGCCAATGACAGTACTGAGAAATCTAGACCTACCCGTTTGACCAAAGAAGAGGAGCTCCATCGCGAAAAATGGAATCGGCTGCTTGACATGATTTCCAAAGGGCGTCTCGAACCTTTGAAAGGGTTTTGGGAACGTGAAAGCCAAGATATCGGCGGCGTTGATATGTCTATCCCGGAATGGACAGGCGATAAAAGGGCGTCGCTTCTACAGGTCGCAGCGCAAGCGGGACACGAGGCAGTTGTTCATTGGTTGCTGTTCGAGTTGCGTGCGGATCCCACTACGCCTGTTTCGTTTGCGTGGACGAAAGAAGGTGGGGTTGAATCGGATGGTTCTGACGCCGAGGTGTTTCCCGTTGGGACCCGGCGTACGGCATATGACCTAGCGCGATCCCGTGCGGTACGCGACGTGTTTCGACGGTGTGCGGCAGACCATCCGGATTGGTGGGACTGGTTTGGCATTGCGCACGTACCGAGTGCATTGAGCAAGGAGAAGGAAGAGGAGAGGGACGACAAGAAGAAACAGAGGAAAAAAGGCCTGAAAGAAAAGATGCGGGAAAGAGAGGCGCGCGAGAGAGAACGGGGGAAGGGTGTGGAAGAGGTGGTGACTGTCGAGGAGCCTCCAAAGGCCAAGAAGGAGCCGCCGACTGGGCCGCAGAAACTAGGAGGGACGTCTGGCTCCGTGGACGGTATTGCCGGACTGACGCCGGAGATGAGGGCAAAGGTGGAACGGGAGCGACGGGCCCGGGCAGCCGAGGCGCGGCTCAGGGGGGAACGTCATTAGAGAGGTGTGATGTCGCGTCACGCGTGACCCGACGCGCGTGGATCACGTGCTTGCAATAGATTCTCTTTGTTGAATACGCCGACGAGCGAGACATGGCCCCGTCAAAACACGCCCGCGTTGCCGAAAACGACACTGATGACACCGAACCAGACACGCCCAAACCCAGCAATCGAAAGGGCAACAAGAAACGGATCAGTGACGCCCATGGTCTCGATCTTGACGCCAGTTTCTCATCGGATCCTGGACGCACTCCGTTGAAGGCGGTCAACATCAACGATGACGCGGCAGAGAAACGCAGGCGACGCAAAAGCACAAAGCAGGCTGTCATAGAGGGCTCAGAACCGGGACCGTCCTCCGGCGATCGAATAGACCATGGAGAGAGCTCGAGAGCCGTGATCGCAAAACAAAAACAGCAGCAGCAACTCAACTCGGCACTTCCACCTCCCGTCATAAACGTGCCTCTGGATGTCATGAACTCGAATTTCGAAGAGTGGATGAAAATGGCTACGGACAACGTATGTGGACGCATTCTCGACTAGGCTGACTTGCTCACCCTCCTCCAGAAAATAAACGCGGCAAACTCTTGGAATTTTGCCCTCATTGACTACTTCCATGACATGTCCCTCCTCCGAAATAACACGGACAACTCGATCAATTTCCAGCGCGCTTCATGTACACTCGACGGTTGTGTCAAAATTTGGACGAGTCGTGTGGATAGCGTCGGCACCGAAACTGGCAAGCTGCTCAGTAATCTTGCCAACGAAAATATAGCGGCAGGCGAAGAAGAGGACGAACAGGCTTCTGACAATCCTGATGGTCAGGACGCTTCCCAACCAAGGAAGCGGAAGAAAACCCATCGTCCCGATTCGACACTTGCCAAAGATGCCAGCCAACTTCGGAGCAAGAAACTGGACCTTGAATTTCGAGTTGACCCCCTGTTCAAAAAGACTTGCGCTGACTTTGACGAGGGTGGTGCGCATGGCCTTCTTATGAATCATCTTGGGATAGGCGTCGGGGCTGACGGCGGTCTACGCATCGTTTTCGATGCGAGTGATTGTATGGCTAAGGTGGTAGACGAGGAGGAGCCTATACTGGAACCAGAGGAAGACGTTGATTTGAGCTACTTGAGAAGTAGGTGTTTGGCGTAACCTCTTACGAGTGCCGTGCTAAACTGTAATTAATAGGTCAGTTTTTCCCTGACATGGAATATCTGGAAGACAAAGCTATTGCGCATTCCTTGGCGGAGTTTTCATTTACTCACGGCAACATAACTCTCGACGATACTACCCTCTATCGGGATGACACCCGTGTTGAAGAAGACGACGACGAGGGGAATGAAATACGATTCGACGCATTTGGTTCGAACGAAGCAATGGACGTTGAAGGTGGCGGTGCTCCCCAAACTGAGGACTTCTTTCAGGGAGACCAAGCAGTTGACGACGACTATGGAGCATTTGGTGGCGATGATTATGGAAGTGGTCACGATGGCTCTCCTGGTGTTGACGTTCCACAGGCTCAGAACCTACGCCCTGGTACTTTCGTGCCGTTCGATCCACGGCGAATACCGACCGAACGGGACCTTGTCATGGCTATGACGGATGCTGACGGTGATGCTGGTATTATGGGTTACTTTGACCAGAATGTCATGAAGAACTGGGCCGGTCCTGAACACTGGAAGTTACGCAAAGTCGTCCGAAAACGTGAGTTACACAGTGATTGTCGTTCTGTATTGCTGACATGTCTATTTTCAGCGGATGCCGAGGTGGCTGCTCCCAAGCCTCGGCGAGAGAAGAAAGAGGCCTTCAAAATTGATTTCCTAACACCAAGCGACAAGGACGTGAAAACTTTATCGAAGGAGTTCTTTGCACCTGTGACTCGTGGGGCTGGTATCACCCTGCCAAATTACGGCATTGCTAAATCGACTACAAAGAAAGGCGGTCGGGGGAGAAAGGCAAAGGATGATAAGCGTGATGAACACACGCTCCCAGATGATATGCACTTTTCCAGCAGGCAGCTCGTAACCTTGTTCTTGAAGCCCAAGTTTTCTGTAGGTGGAACGGCTCATCGGTTGTGTATGTATAATGCTCACCCTTTCGAAGCTAAAAATGCGGGGACAAAGGGTCCGCTTTAATGAAGCCGGAGACGGCGAAGTTGATGAGAATTTCTGGGCACAGGCTGCTGCTGATCAAGCAGCGGGCCGTTTAGCACAAGACGAAGGTGAAGATGGTAAGTTTATGGACGTCAACCTAAATACAGAGTATCCTGATTCGTTTCGTAGGCGGCGATGGACCAGCACCATTTAACACCCAGTTTTTCAACGATGATGACGACGGACCCGCATTCGACGACTTGTATGAAGGTGATGCCGGTGGAGCTGCGCCGGATGCTGAAGAACAAGATTTATTAGCGGCAACGCAAAGCATGACTCGTCGTGTCCGACCCCAATTTGTCAACTACGCTAAACGGGCCAAACGCGTTGACGTCCGAATACTGAAGGAAAATATTTGGAAGGGGTTGGATATCAAGGTTTCTCCGAAGGAAGGAGATGAAGAGATGGTGATTATTTTGAATTATGGCGGCAGTCCTGAGCCTAGCTGACTCCACTACAGGACGTCGATGATGAACCAACGACGGATTCCGCGGAGGGACGACAGTTTAGTCAAGTGATTTCAAGCCTTCAAAGGTCCTATCCGAAGGATAAGATGGAGGAAATCAGTACAAGCTTCTGTTTTATTTGCTTGCTGCATTTGGCAAACGAGCAAGGGTTGAAGTTGCAATCAGCGGATGGTGTACGCGATGACGATGGTGGCGACGAAATGTCGTCAGAATCGCAAGGAGTAGACAGGGTCGCTGACATATGGAGCTTGAAGGTACGTCTGTTCCATCAAGCTGTCTGATTCTTTCGACCAACCCTTTTATTCTTCAAGGTTTTTAAAGATCCGAATGCTACACCAGCTGCATGACGGGTAACCTAATTTATTGTCGAGTTCTTTCATCTTTTAGTAGTACTGTTGTAAAGCATATGCTGTGTAGGTCTGAGGCTTGGACTCGGACTAGAGACCAGAAACTCAATACATGAACAGAGGTAAAAATACAGATAACAGGTTAGAGCTAATGCTACAGTGGGTATGCGTATCCATGGGCCATGGTGTGTGTTGTCAAATCATAAGGCATAAAAAGAGAAGGGGGAACTAAAGCCAAAACCAACATGTCTACAGTTTCGGCCGATGCTCAGTGAAATCTGGCATTCCAACGGCGCCACAAGTTCTCGTGTTTGAGCTGGTGCTTTGCGCATAGTTCAAGGTACTCCTGGTAAGCTTGGGCAGGGAGCTCGACCATGTCGGAGGTGGGGGTACGGAACGGGAATATGCCGAGCAAGTCCGATGGCGAAATGCGCGCTTGCGGCACTGGCGACGCCAGGAAGAGGCGTTCACCGAACGGTGTGTAAGTGTATACGTCCAGCCAGTGATCACGTCTGTTATGAGAGCGTGCAGCTGCGGCAGATCTGTCAGGAAACGATGTCCACGAGACCGAAGGGAAAGCGTATCTCACCCTGGATGATCATAACCTGATGTTGAACGATTGCGATAGCGACAGTACCGTGGTTCATGATCGTAGAGATACAGTGAAACTCGGGCTATTGGATACAGCAGAATAGATTAGAGAGAAATAAAGAGCGACCTGATGATGAGGGTCCACTAGGGGTATTGGTAGTCCCAGTTTTATCGTGTCCGAGTCCCCCACGTGCTCGCTTCCGTCTACAATGGGACAACTGCATTTGGAACTTGCCCCTTCCGCCTCCTTGTTTTCTGCACAACACACCATCGGTCCACGCAACACTTTTGTATTTTAATAAGGCTTTGAAAGACGCTTTCAAAGCACTGTATCCAGTGTTTTGGGGTGGCCTTTCTTCTGCTCTAGCTTGTGGTACTACCACTAGTATTGGCACAAAGCGGTTTTCACATGCGCCACGACTCAGGTAAAATGCTCACAATTTTCCGCAGTTGTTGACTCTTTTGTCGATGGTCTCATCAAAAAGTACGGGTATAGGTATCAACAAATGTGATCCGGTCATGGGATGTCACGTCGTAGGCGAAATTGCGGCTGCCAGCTTCCCTTGCTGACATGGTGAAGACTGACTAAAATCAGATCCTCCGCCTTAATATGTCGGTTCCCGACTCTCCAATTCTCCTTGGCGCCAAATTCTAGCGGTTTAGTTGACATTTTCTGTCAAACCGTCAACTCTGGTCCTCCGAACCATATATCTTGCCTACCTCGATGAATTGAGCGGCCGTCTTTGCCAAGTTTTGTGCAAGCTTTCCTTTCGTGATGGGCCCCTTCGTCTTGTGCCAATTTCGCGAAGAAATTTGACGCTTGAAAGAGGGATATCCCGGCCACTGGTGAGTAGTCCCGGTCGTCAACTAAACGTACACCGGGAAATTGCCCACTGACATTAATCCTGATGGACACTGACGGCCCACAATCCTGTAGAACGGGGGCGTCTCTATCCGCGAGATGTTGCATTTTTCCATCAAGGACGTCCTCGAGTGATATGCCCCACTCGTTTGTCTGAAAAATGATTGGTGGTGAGAGAGCAGCTTTTTCGAGGTACCGCTCCTTGTCTGTCTCTGTGGAGGGTTTGTACAGCGTTTGTGGTACGAATCTGTCAGTGCCAGTAACGATAACCGCGTCCATGAGAATTTGTTTCCATTGGCTATAGCACTGCTGCGAGGGGCTTTGATCACCCGTCTATGCCATTGTCAGTATTCTTGTCTTTAAATGAAACGAGTAACCTTACTTGCAACTGGGATTCGGATATGTTTTCTGGAGAAGCGTCAGGCGCTCTCGATGAGTGTAGAATGAATTGCGGAGAAACTCCCGGTTGGGCCTAGGAAGTGATCAAGTGAGAAGTTTGTGGTGTGTAGGTATATTTCGACTAACCTCGGATGGTATCGTAAAGGCAGGGCTGTCGTACATTCCACTCCAATAAGAGACGCTGAATTCGTACGGTTGGTAGAGCGGAAATTGACTCATAGCGGATGTAGGGCATTGAGGTGCGAAATTATGGATGTAGCTGTTATCAGGAATCGCTTCGATACCAGCGCGAGAGGTCGCTGAATCAAGGACTCGTCCAGGACCTGTCGCATAAAAATGGTCGCCTGAGGAATTCTGTGACGTGTACATCAGTACATCAGTGTTGGATAAAATGGAGTCTCAAAGAAGCTACCTGGAAATATCGAACCAGCGCTGATATTTCAGCATTGGGGTCCAAGAGGGGGCGAGATCCACCAAAGGTCTGTTGGTGTTCCATGTCCATGGTGTAGCTTCGTGTTCTCGTACAGGGGGCGAAATAGACGAGCAGTGCGGAACTGGAGGAGAGAGGCAAACTTTTATATCTGGCTCGATGCACGGCCCCTTGAAAGTAGCATCTCGAGCGCTGCCCGTACGGAATGACAACTTTTCTAAACGCGAGATCTATGCATCTTCCTATCCCGGCGACTAGTCGATCAGCTTCTGGATTTGGACGGTAAGACACCGTCCGACTCACAGCATGCAGTGTTGTAACTTGGGCTGACTCTTGCTGACTACATGACGAGCGTAATCAAGGCTAACGATGATCTATTTTGTCCCACCCGGGTAACTCTGACACAGCAACGGCCCACCGGGTGAGTGTTCGCAACGACTACCGACGTGGCTCAGCCCAGCTCCGTTGGCTCTTCTAAATCCTGTGTTCGTCATCTTCTGACCGAAAGGCCTTTTTCTCGGTAGACAAGTCCGAAGCCCACCTCACATCGGAAATGAGTTATTACCGGGCCAGCCGGCTTCCGTTTCTTGGGAGCTCTGAAAAGTTAAGTAACCGGGAGGGGGAACAGTCAACGGTCGCACACTTACATCCTATGCTTTTTTTCGCTTCCAAGTCTATGCTTCTTCCATCCCCATCGGTATCGAGGTCGCCACCCACTGATTGATACATACGCCAGGAGGCAGATTTGATACGACCTTTTGTGTCGCCTGCAGGTTGCACTCACCAAATTCTAGTAACCGAAAGGGTCCAGCCACGAAAGCTGTGATTAATCTTACCAGCGTGTCATTGCCACCTCATGCAACTTCCGATATAAGAGTTTTCTCGATTTATTTCCCGAGTACGTGTTTCAAAAATTCCAGTCTTCACCAGCGCCGTGTAGTAAAAATAGGTCCCAGTAGAAGCGTCCTTCCATATTCAATGTTGCGTTATTCCCGTATCAGCAGTGTGATGTCTCCGTCGGTTGCGCCTGAAGCTGAAGAGTAAGGTATACCCCATGTCAGGTTTTGATTCCTTTCTATGCGTAGTTGTTACTACAAACTTGGATTTCCCCATTACAGCAGCGAGAGACACCGACAAAGCTCGATGCATATTGTCCAAGAAATGAAGTAGAGAGCAGGGCTGAACGAAGCCGCAACAGTGCGGCACGTCGTACAAAACACAGGTAAAACGGAATGAGGCTGTCTTAGACAAGAGAATATCATATTCGTTGCGGTCATTTCCCATAATTGTCATGCGGCACGAAATGATGAGGAGACGCGTTCCACTGGTGGGATAACGTTGGGGATGGAGTGCGAAGGCGAAGTTGGGGTTGCCAGCTCCCTTTCGATACATGATGGAGGGATACCAAGATAAGATCCTCGACCTTGATGTGTCGTTTTCCAATCTTCCACTTTATATCGGAATCGGCTTCCATAGGTTTGTCTTGTATGACCTGAAAGAGATGTCAGTGAAAAAATCCTGCAAACACCAATTTCTACACACTTCTGCAAAACGTCCAACACAAGCAGCGATATTTTTCGCAAGTTTGGCTCTTGTTATAGGGCCCTTGGGATTCCTGAAGTCCTGTGTGGGAATCTGTTTAGACCATGACGCATAGCCTGGCCACTGGAGAAGTCTGTCAACCAGTGAGCAAAGAAAGAGCCTGAATGCATACATGGATGCGAATCGACACAGAGGGACCACAGCCGACAAACATGGGATCGTCCTTATTTTTCAAGTTCTTGTGTCTCTGCATTCGGGCATCATCGAGGGAGATGCCCAATTCAGGCGAATCATCCGATTGGAAAAAGATAGTTTCGTGCAATTGTACGTCTCGAATGTATCGCTTCCTGTCAGCTTCGGTATGCGGCTGATAAACCACTTGAGGGACGAAATCATTGGTCCCACACAACTCGATTACCCTCTTCCACTCAACGATTTGGGGCATGGGAAGCTGCGTCACCACGTCCTAAATCGAAATGAATTATGGCTGATAGCATCAGATGAAGAAACTTACCGATTCCATGGGAATGGGTGATATGGGTGATATGTCACCCTCCGATCGTGGAGCGCAGTTACACAAAGGTGATACGGGAAGGGGAAGATGCACTTTGTTCCCCAAGTCCTATAAACGAGAAACTCAGATATCAGTCCTGACGCATTTCTTGCACACGCACCGGTATCGACAGTCCACAATCTGCAGGGGCTGACCAGGGTGAGGCCATGAAGACGGTCGGTTGAAAACCAGACTGTGAGTGGGTATAAGGCGTCTGTAACGCATTGAGCAAAGAGCTGCTTGATGCTGTGGAGTACTCCTTATCGGTGGATTGGATGGGACCGAGTTGAGTGTTAATATATAGCTGTGGTTGACGGGCTGGCGAATTGTCCAGTGTGAGAAATGGGGCGTTATGAGACAGAGACATGTCGCTGGAAGGGGCCATAGCATGAGGGAAGTTGTTGCGCATCTGCACGAGTCAGCGGTCACTACGTGCGGACAAGAGTCATACTCACGGACGGGACTAAGCCAGCAACGTTTACAGGATTTGTCGAGGCAGAATAATGCGACTCACTATCTAGAACGTCGCTAGAGTCCACAGGATAATGATCGTCATCGACGAACGAGTTGTAAAAGTTAGCGTACGGCTTTGACCAGTAGCTCGGGTCTTCATCCATGACGGATAGCAATAATGGGCACACCAGCCCGGTTGGATAAGAGTTTTTATGGGCCTGGCGAACGGACGAATCGCCCACAGCATTGCCTAATGCTGTAGTCAACGGCGCTGCCCGAGGGGGTGCTCGTGTTACGTCGTTGCATGGCCTGCCAAGTACTAGTATCGCAATCCGGGGATTTTGGGCGCAATTTCGGGTGACTTTGGCCGTTGGAATGCATTCTGGAAATAACGACACTGTCAGCCAGCCAGCCAGCCATAGCCCGAAGTAGAATTATAGAAGGCTGCGCACGTTGCCATATTCGGTCTTTAGTTGTGTTGCGGTCATGTCCTCGCTCGCAGGCGCACTCGACGAACCCGTGCGCTACAGCCACAACTACCGCGCCCAAGATGTCGACATGGACAACAAACCTACCCAAGAGGAACTGAACGTGAACCCTGACGCGAAGGAGGAGGCCATGGACGACCTTTTTGGTCAAGACGCCGAGGCTGACGAGCTTAAACAGGTCAAATCCGAAACGTACGTCTTCATGTTCCCGCCTCATGTAGTCCCCTGGGCTCATACTACTCGTACACAGAAGCCTTGCTCCTACTCCTGCAGAATCAGGTTATGATTCTGACGAACTTTCGCAAACGGAAAGAGATCGGCGGAGGTTGGAGTACATGGAAAATGACGAACCAGCCGAGGTTCCCCCAATGCAGGAGGCCGACGTTTCCATACCAAATGTACCAATTCCAAGGACCTCTGACGGTGATGTGAAACATATCCATACACTACTTGGCTTGGCATTTATCGCTATCCTAGCACTGGGTCATCCGCGTACCCAACTTTGTCAAGGTAGATTCGAAGCCATTCCACCCCGATACCTATGTGGGTCCAGACCAAGACGAAGACGACTCCCACGCAAACGAAAGCGTTCGCGAGAAAAGTATGTCAATAAAGCTCAAAGTGGAAAATACTGTCCGTTGGAGATGGATCAAGGACGAGTATGGTCAGGACGTGAGTGCCTGACCACCTCCTTAACTTAGCTTTCTCACGTAAAACACAGAGACGCCAATCAAACAGTCGGATCATACGTTGGTCCGATGGGTCGCTGAGTCTTCGGCTGGGAAAAGAGCTCTTTGACATCAACCAAACCATCGACACTTCCGGCGGCGTTCCTCGCCAATTTATCGGAGGTTCACACTCAGCCTCTCAAAATACCTCCTCTGCATCCCAGTCATCCAGTTCGAAGCCTCAAGGTCTGACCTATCTCGTAGCACAGCACAAGAGGTCAGAGGTTCTCCAGGCGGAAGCCATCATCACCGGTTACATGACCCTGCAGCCGACTGGCATGCAGTCCGAAACACATCGCATGCTGGTTCGCGCTGTCGGCCAAAAACATAGCAAAGTTGCGCGATTGCGTATGGCCCCTGAGCCTACTATGGATCCCGAGCGAGAAAAACAAGAACTACTGAGGATTTCTGCTAGGAAGTCCAAAAAGAAAACGGATGATATGGCGTTCGGAGTACGCAGAAAACGGAGTTCTAGCCAAAGGAAACGTGCAGGCCACGACGTTTGGACTGACGATGAAGAGCCCGAATATGAGGGCTCCGAGGACGAAGATGGCACACGTACTGGCAAACGAAAGGCAGAATCACGTAAGGGTGGGGAGTATCAGGAAGATGACTTTGTTGTTGCCGATGAATCGGACGAGGACGGAGGGCTCGGAGAAGGTTCCGGTAAGAAGCGACGTCGCCGTGATGAAGAAGAGGAGGATCCCTTGGATCGCCTAGACGCGAAGATTGATCAACAACAAGAGGAAGAACGGAAAAGAAAGACACACGACTCTTTTGGCGATGATGACAATAATATGGACGTGGAGAGTGAAGAGGAGGATGATGAACATAGGGTGCGCAAAGCCGGGTCAGGCACGCGAAAGACAAAGAAAACACTAACTTTTGAAGAAGAAGAAGAGGATTAGAGTTCTTAGCTAGTCTTTTGTTGGTGTACACATCACATAGATGCTATTCATGTACAGTAGCACAACAGTGCTGCATTATTCCAGTCTGATTTCACGTTTCAGACGGTCGAATACTGTTTACCACGCTTTGGTTCTCTTGGTTATCCTCAAGAAGATTATGGAGTGTGAATATAGCGTGTTCCCGCAGATCTAATCATTGCATCAATCCAAGACGATTCAAATATTAAATCGAACGACACACAAGGATTGCGTTCATCCACAACACACATATTCATAATCACAGTAATTCCCTCACAATTGCGAATAGAATCCTGCATCTTTCTGTCTTTGTGGCACAAAATGCCCAATAGACGCACCAGGTCACGCTTTACATACGAGAACCCCGTTGGTTCAACGGCCCCGGGAACGCTGTGAACCGGTTCAGAGACAGGTTTTCCAAAATTAATCCGCGGAAGGAAAACGCCGAGAATCCGCAGTAATTCTAGTACATTACTTTAGTCCGGCCATCATGCTGTGATGTGCGGGACTTACCTATGGCGCACACCGCCATATCTTGACCATGTGGTGAAACTGCGCCCCGGATAAGCGATACGTCATCCCTTGAGTTATTTTCGATGCGATTTTCTTCGAGCTCCAGCATGATACTGACAAGGCACTGAGTCACAAGGACAAGTGCCTCGCACGCGTTTGGTAAGAAGAGGTCAATGTCGCCGTGCGCTGACAAATGGCCAGGCACAGTGCCCGCCGAGCCTGTTCCAATCGACTTTCGGATGGCGTGGACGGAAAACATGCAAAGTTCGAAAAAGCACGCTGTCAACATAGGGCACATTCCGTCGATGACCGGATAGGGATGTGGAGAGTAGAGATATGAGTCTAATAGCTTGAGCAATGTGGTTTGGTGGGGTGTGGTTATCTCATCCGTACTTGCCGTACTATGAGTCGATTATCGGTCAGAAATAGAAGAAACGCACACTTTTAAGTTTGCATATAACTTTTGTGCAAATCCACCATCGAATAAATGCGCAAATAAATGGTACCTAGGAGACTTGCTCAGTACATGGTCCAGGGTGATCTGGATAATCTTTTACCCGTGATCGAATGCTTTCCCTTCATCACTGGAATCTTCGGCATCATACAAAGTTACCATACGATCCAGGACTGCGATGCATATCCTAGCACCAACTGGCGTCTCAGCAAGCAGTCCCCTTTTTGGATTAGTGCGAGATAAGATAGAAGGCCTATGGAACAACTCAGGTTGCGCACCGTCGGTGGTTGCTCTCGTAAACACAATTATTCATGAGTACAAGAAGCGATAAAATCGTTCGAATATCGGGAGAGCCCAACAACCGGCTTCCGGCGGTCAGTCGGAGAAGTATGCACCATCAATTTGGCACTCACACGAATACCGCCTGTTCCTCGGGTAGTTTCATGTATGTCTCCCATAAACAGCTCATAAGGCCATCGTTTGAGGTTACCATGTTCGAGAGTGTTTGGGTCAACATACGCGCAGCCGCAAATGCTGTATGCGATCTGAATGAGTTATATGTTCGAATTCTATGAAGAAATTCTGCGTACATTGTAAATCCTGTGTCGCTGAGTAGGAGGTATACGCATGCAGGATGCGCCGTAAGAATGGTTCGCTCGCACTCGTAACATTTAGTCGGTCTAGCCGTCACGGGAAATAGTTTAATTAGACTCACAAAGAGTTCTGCTGGTTATTCGGCACAGCTGCAACGAGATTTCTGGTGAACCTCGAGAAGCTCGTTACCAGAGTCCTAGTTGATGCGTCGTCCCCATCAAACTCGACTCGCTCAGCTAGTGTATCCCATGCCCGGTGAAGGACAGGCCATATGGATGGGCTCTTGGCGCCCATCTGTACTCTGTTCCTATATCAATGGCTTGATGATAAGCCTGGGATGTGTACACACCTAAGTCTTTCGTCCCGGGCAAGATCATCGGCGATGCTGTCCAGTGATAGCGTATCAGTCGCAACATTTCCCTTCCCGATGATAAACGCGTCGCAGATTCTACAAAAGTTTGCGTTGATAGTGAATGCATCGCTGTCCAACATCGCTTTGTAGTGTCAAGATGAGTCTGACTAACTCGGCGGCGGCTGGCCTTGAACTTGTCAACGACATGCTCTTCTTCGCACTATAATGCGTGGCTACCACATTCGAATCGTCGTCCAAAGAAAGGCGGAAATATCTCAGTCACACCCTTCTGTTGTCGACACGTTCTTGCCGAAATCTGTGTTCGAACATCTTCCGTCTCAGTCCGCAAAACCAACTTCAAGAAGGAACGCCATCGTCAATTCGACCGACAAAGACTATAGATTTGGCCCCATCCGACTGGACTGGATCGATTTCGAAAATATGCCTGTCTATCCCAGTAGAGCGATCGAGAATGCCAAAGGTATGCATCACCAGCAACGGCCCTCTCGACATTCAGAATGTCTCGATCCTAGGCCCTGCCATTGCATCTTTTGTTCCGCACCCCCGTACCAAGTCTGGTTCTACCAATTTACCAGAAGGAGTCGTGCATGTGTACCGCGACTGTGATAAGCGGCCAAATGACGACAAGCTGGCGTCCTCGCCTTCAGCGAAAGAAGTAACCCTTGATGATGGGGTGACATTAGGCGTTCTCGCTGTTCCATCATGGATGACGCCATCAGATTTTCTTGCATTCGTAGCACCAGCCGCTGAAGGAATGGCTCATCTGCGATTAGTTCGGTAGGTGTTATTCCTGGTCATCGCTTTCGACTCGTAGTGGCCCTCATAACATTCATTTCAGGGACGCTGTGCCCAATCGTTCGATGGCGCTCATCCGATTTCGGCGGCCGGAAGAGGCGACCGAGTTCGTCGAGGCTTACAATGGAAAGCCATTCAATTCCATGGACGTACGTTCGTCGTCTATGCTTTCATCGAGGGTTATCTCAAATCAACGTGTTAGCCTGAAACATGTCACGTCGTACGCGTTTTATCCATAGAGATCGATGAACAGGACTCTGTGTCCGTAGCAATATCTCGTCTAAGCTCTCAGACGTATGAACTTCCAACATGCCCAGTGTGCCTCGAAAGAATGGATGCCGCGGTAACGGGTTTAATAACCGTTCCTTGTTCTCACACGTTTCATTGCATGTGCCTCAGTAAATGGGGGGATAGCCGGTTCGTCTGTTATCTTTCAAAGCTTTGCAAAGTTACCTATGAAATTACAGATGCCCAGTCTGTCGGTACTCTCAGACACTACTTTCGTCGCATCCCACGACATCACGCTCACGCCCTATTCCGTTTGCGAACGCAGCCACACCTACCATCTCAACTTGTGCCGATTGCCCATCAACACGAAGTCTTTGGATATGTCTCATTTGTGGAAACATCGGGTGCGGTCGCTACGGCCGTGCACATGCCCACGCACACTATGAAAGTACGACCCATCTATATGCCCTCGAGCTCGAGACCCAACGTGTTTGGGACTATGCCGGTGATGGATATGTCCACAGACTGATTCAAAACAAGGCAGATGGAAAGCTGGTCGAGCTTCCTTCGGCGTCGTCTTCCTTGGGAATGAGCCCCAGGGATGATGGTGCACTGGGACCAAGTCATGCAGATGCTCTTGGCGCAGAAAAAATTGAAGCGATCGGTATCGAATACTCATATCTGCTCACGTCTCAGCTCGATTCCCAACGGTCCTTTTACGAGGAGCAGATTACAAACATGAGGTCCCAGATCGGTGAACTACAGAGCATGGTACAGAAAATCAGTCGCGAAGCAGAAGAAGAAAGGGCCAACGCAAAGACACAGGAACAGGAGCGCCGTCGCGAAGAAGAAGAGAGGCTGGAGGCAATACATCGAGAAAAACAAAAGGCCGAGAAGAAAGCTGAGAAGACCACTGAGCTCGCTCGGAAATTTGAGAAGGAACTCAAGGAAGAAAGAGTCGTCGGTGAGGGACTGCTCAAGAATTTGGGGAAAATGAAAGAGAAAGCGGAACTCTTCGAGAGGCAGAAGCAGGAGCACGATGCGAAGATATCTGAACTACAAGATCAACTCAGGGATGTCATGTTTTTCTTGGAAGCACGCACAAAGATCGAACAAGGTGAAGGTGCTGAAGCTGAGGCAGCTGGGGGTTCTGTCGAACTACCTCCTTCAAACAAGAAAAAGAAGGGAAAGAAGAAGGGATAAGAAGGCGTGTCGTTTCTTTACTCGTGTATGATATCTGCAAAATAAATCGGGTCCCACACCGCCCTGGGAAGTAAGCAATTTATCTTCAGAGAAAATAACTATTCGTGTTTCTGCATATGGCCCTATGGTATGTAGTATACCACAAAAACAAAAACCAAGACGCGGCGTGGGATTACAGACGACGCATCGACGCAGTATTTCGGTGACGGATATTTGAATCTCCAATAGCTGTGCTCGACGCTTGAGGATCGTCATTACTCTCCATAGTATCCTTGCGTCGAACTACAATATGTTTGCGAACGGGTTGGTGTGGCGTCGATAGTTGTCGAGAATCCCAAATCATATACAATACGATCTCGGCAAAGGCGACAACGAGCGCCGCACTTATGGCCAGTAGTGCTCGCTATTGACGAGTTGTGTCAACCCGACGAAACAAGGGAGATAGACGACATACCCATTCGAGTCGCATTCCCGTCTGTCCACTTGCCCACCATGTTGCAACGCCGGTTCCAACAACAGTCAGGACAGCATTGGTCAAGGTAGCAATCGCTTTTTTATCCCTGGCCTGCAGGCGTTGTTCTTCCTCGGGGTCTTTGGCCATGTAAGGAGGAAAATGCTTCTCTGGCGACGTACGAGTGCCGGCAAGCAATGAAACCATTGTGTAGGACTGTGGATCGAGGGGAGGGGAACAGGCTTGCAGGGCTGCCTTTCCATTCGCAGTCTGGCACCACCTCGATGTCTTCAGAATGAGTTCGTACGGGATGACTGGCATACTGTTTGTCGCATTTCTTTCGGACGACAAACAGAGAGACAGTTGTTGGGAAATCTCTTCTGGTGGGACTTGTCGAAGAACTTCTAGTGCATCTCGGAGGTGCGCCTCCAATGAAACGTTGACCATTGGGTCGAAAGATTTTGGCAAGTTATTTAGTACATAAGCGTCGTTAGTTCTCATCGCGCAACCATGCATTCAAATTGCCCGTTCAGCCGACTTGGATGTTTACAGGCAGTCCGACAAACAGTTTTCTTGCAAGTTGCAAGTTACGGTAGTACTTGAATGTTTGTGTCGGAGTCACACATTCAATACTACTATCACTTGTTGGGAGTCTCTCACCTTGGAGCTGCACGTTTCTGCGTCGGTCTGGCAATCGAACGCGACCAGCCTTCGCGTACTATTCACCTATCCCTGACCTTCCTCATTGACCGCATCATCTGTCAGTTCAAACTGGTGAAGCCTATCCTGTCTCGACACCCATAGAACCCGGACTTAAACTCTCTCGCGACATGCATGTTCGCCACACATTATCTCTCTCTTCGATGCAACTAGCCTAGTGCTGTCACCACCGATCAACAGCTTACTGAACCTTCTCAGCTCCTGGAGGGAACTTGTATTCGCCTTGATGTCTGACCTATGTGACCACAGATGTATATTTAAGCTAGCAAAAGATGGGGAGGTACTTACCTCGTCAAAGATTTCCATTTCCAGCAAGCTCTTGTCATGGCCCCAGCCTTCACTCTGTATCTTTCCATCTCTCACACATCGTGCGACTTCATCTGCCTCAAAGTGAAATCCAACTCCAACGTATTCGAACCTTTTGGTTTCCTCTTTCGTGATGATCTCTGGCTTGCCTTTTTCGTAGTATTGCACAGTGAAAGACTTTGGGCGATAGATGGGCGCAGCGATGGCGATCGTCCCGCGTTCGTAACGAATGATGACACCAGTCTGGTAGGAAGCTACGTTGATGCTACAACTCAACCCCGCTTGTGCTGCAAGCGTATTCGGTGCGGAAGGTGACTCGGGCGAGAAGGTAACTGTGAAGGATGTATTGCGATCAACTCCTGTCGACGGCATTTTGAGCATGGTGCCTATGATGTTCGATGGTCTCGCTCCCTTGTTAGAGGGGTGTTCATACAATACAAGGATTGCCTACAAGTAACGATGAGGCAAACTATTGCTGGAAGGTGAAATAATCGACCAACCCAGAACAGCGGGTAAGGGCCACTAGATGCCAATTAATAAACTGAGGTGCGTAACTTCCGGCGATCATTCCACTTACAGATCGAGCAGGGCTCCACCACCTAGTGTAGGGTCTAGAATCCGGTGAGTCGTCGGGATTTCTGAAATAAGAACATCGTTGACGGTTTAGTATAGGTGATCAAATAGGCCACAGTCACTCACCGTCCAGGTTAAAATCTTCAGACAAGTCAGCCGTTAATGCGATGGGATCTCCCAGAACACCGCTTTCAGATATCTTTTTGACCTCTAGAGTGAGAGGCTGAAATCTTGTCCACAGTGCCTCCATGAAGAAGACACAGTTTTCCTTCGCGGCTGCAAGGAGGGACCGGAGCTCTGCGGCATTTAATGTGACCGGCTTCTCACAGAGTACATGCTTCTTTGCTTTGATGCCATCCAGGGCGCACTCGTAGTGAAGGGAGTGGGGAGTACCTGGTACTGGTTATGAGTGGAGCCGAGCTTATGATATTGCGACCAACCGACGTAAATGACATCAACGTCCTTTGTTGTTTCTTCTGTCAGCCAACGAGTTTCGTGCCGCGAGGCAAAAATAACCGCTCACGTTGTCCGTGTAGACTTCTGCGTAACTCCCATATGGCCTGATGGACACATCCCCGCTTGCATGCTCTGTAATGAACCGGACTGCGGAATCCAGATTACGAGACCCGACTGCGGTCACTTTATGTACGACGTCATGGACATCACGGCTACAGATAGGTCAGAGTACAACTGACGTGATCTAAACAATTTCACCCACGTCTTGGCATCGATAAGGACGTCCTTGCGAAAAAATTATATCATGTTCAGAGGACGTCCTCTATCTCCGAATATTGCAGTCCTAGCTCACCTTGACGAATGCGCTGGATATATTGCCGGTGGAAATAATTCCCCAGCGTAAGACAAAAGGCTGAGTTAGTGCTGGCATCGCACAAGTGCACGCGGACCGAGCACTTATTTAATCTCTTCCGAGCACATGATAAATATAAATCATCGTATCATGATCTGCTGATCTCGATTAACTTGATTCTACTGGCATTGAGGCCACCGTCAGGCAAACGTACGCGATGTCCACACATGACGAGAAAGACACTGATCAAACGCTCAAAAACGTCTTGATCGCACTCTTCGAACACTCCGATGTCCTCGTGCAACATTTGCTTCCCGAGCTGCGCGACAGCCAGCGTGACAAGCCTCCGTCTTCTGATATCGAGAGCATCCTCGATACGTCTATGGACATCATCCGGGGCTGGGATTCAGAGCTTCGAGCGCAGTTCATCGCAGGGCACCCCAGAATTGGGGAGACGAAGAATCTTTCGACCTTAAGCGCCAAGGAGCAGAGTGGTAGCACATCACAGCCAACCCCTCCGGAAGTCCTCGCACGCCTCGTACACCTGAATGCATGCTATGAACATGCATATCCTGGGCTACGGTATATCACGTTCGTCAATGGTCGAAGCCGAGCCGTCATTGCGGAGGAGTTGGAAGACAAGCTCAGAATTCCACATTCTCTATCTCCCGATCAGCCATCGATAGGAAGCTTCGTGCCCGTTGAAAAGCACAGTGACGCCTGGCGTCACGAGCTGCATAGGGCTGTCGAGGATGTTGGAAGGATTGCTCGCAGCCGGTTAACAAAATTCGTGGCATGACTTGGTGAGAGTCTGTATCAATACGTGAGGCCAGTCTGATCAATTATTACATGTAGCAGGATATCGCATTGTACAGGGCAGATCTAGCACGTACTATGACAAAGAGAAGATCCACAGCCGAATACACTAAATTAAATAAGATGAAAGGGAAAAGGTTTCGACGGTTGGGAAATAGAAATGGAGGAAAACAACCACCGGAGAGTAAAATACAACAGATATCCGAAGTATACAAGACATTCCGCGAAGGAAATATAAAATACCATCATAAAAAAGGTTGCTAACGGGAGGACTGTCCCGTCTCTCGCATTGCTTTGCGCTGAAAGGGGTTAGAATGCAACTGCAGAACAAAGCAAAGCTATCACCTTAAGAACTTCTTGTTTCCTGATTTCCCACTCTGGATTGCGATCGCAAAGCTCTTGGTAAAACTGGTCTACTAGCTTTGCATGAACCTCCTTTTCTTCCTTGACCTTGCGGATGTTCTTGTACAGTTCGCCCCGCGCCTTTATACGAGCTTCACTCCGTTCTTTTGCTTGTCGAGCCCATTCTTCGCGCTCTTTACTCCGCCTCTCGCGTTCGTCGTCCCAAGCTTGCTTGTTCAGTTGCGCGCGTTGTATGCGGTCATCATAGGCCTGAAAGACGACGATCATCAACGATATCGTGCGGGTATCACACACTAAACAAACCTTTCGCTTGGTTGTATCGCTCAACACTTGGAAAGCTTCGCATACCTGCAGACATTCAGTATGAGTTCCAGAGCACACAGGGCAAATGCGTTACTCCAGGATGCTCATACGTTTCTGAACTTGCCTTCGGCTGCTCTTCGCTCGCGGTCGGTTGCCGTTGGCTCCAGCTTGTCTGGATGTGTTTCGAGTGCTTTCGTCTTGTAAGCTTTCCTCACTGTAAGAAGGACACGTGAGAAAAGAGATAAGTAAGAAGAACGGATAAATTGCCAAGACGAACCATCTTCAGTGGTAGCATCTGTTGGAATCCCAAGGACGTCATACAGCGTCAATCCAACTGGCATTGGCGAACAAAACAGAGTCTTTTTTTGCCACGTTAGCTCGGCCAAAGGAAGATACTGCGCCAGGGCGAAGACAACGAATTAGGACGACAAGGTGTTGAGTGATCCGGAAAAACCAACTGAGGTCCAGGTGGCATATGAGTCACGTGACAAATGCTGACATGACAAAAAGGCACGATCCAAGGGATGATTAAGTCATGTTTCAAACTCCAACTCCGGCGACCAGGGCTGGACAAAAATACATACACCGAGACTTGACAAGTTGACACTTGTCTGACTTCATTGAAGCGTCACTCACACAACGACGTTCCGCAGCTGACTCCGAACGGATCGAAACGAGATTACATCTAATTTACTGCGCACACGATTGAATAAGTATGCAAATGTCCCTAGCCATGATCTCAACTTTCAGGCGATTGCCACCGAATGATTTTGCATGTAATAGACTAGTGCTTTTTTGTGGGGTATATGGCCCATGCAAATTAGCCAAAATGTCTTACATAGTCGCATTTGAAGCTTTGAAGACTTATCGTTATGGCAGCCGGTTTCGAGGTATGACGATGACAGCTATTACCTGCTAGTCCTGCTCGTTACGTGGCTTTTACTTCGGAATTACAAATGGGAATAGCACGATCTTGCAGACATCGATTTAAAGGTACCCGTCATGAGCCCTGGCTCTTCAAGTTTTCCTTTTCCCCTACAACATCCAAGTGAGTAGTATTTCAACGCCGAAGATCACGTCTCACTTGCATTCATCTTTGGAAGGTGTACAATGCCTTCTGTTGATGTCCCCAAGTTCGTCGAAGGAGAGGCACCGTTTAAAGTACCAGCTGCAGGCAAACCATGCAAGACCTGGTACAAGGTCTGCGGGGACCTCAAGTCTGGTATCCGACCCCTCATCGTTCTTCACGGTGGCCCAGGAGCTGCGCACGAGTATCTCGATGTTATCGCCCAATTGACTGCCCGCCATTCCATTCCAGTCGTCCTCTATGATCAGATTGGCAACGGTCGTTCCACCCATCTCCCTGAGAAAATGGGCGACGGCGAATTCTGGTCCCCAAGCTTATTCATCGACGAATTGCTCAACCTCTTGAATCACTTGGGAATCCAAGACGACTACGATTTACTGGGTCATTCTTGGGGAGGGATGCTCATCGCTACTTTCGCAGCCCAGCAACCAAAAGGATTACACAAACTCGTCCTTGCCAATACACCTGCGAGTATGGATCTGTGGGCAGAGGCAGCAGCGCTTTTGAGGCGTCAGCTACCTCAAGAAGTCCAGGATGTGTTGAATAAGCACGAGGCGGAGGATACCACTACTCACGAGGACTATCTCCACGCAACTGAGGTCTTCTACGAGCACTTTTTGTGCAGGTTGAAGCCAATGCCTGCATGCGCTCAAGAGTCGCTTTCATGGACACAGAAGGATCCGACGGTGAATATGACGATGTAAGCATTTATTGTTCCCGTTCGCTGTGTGCTTACCTTAGCTAGGAACGGGCCAAACGAGTTCCTTGTGATTGGTTCACTGAAGCATTGGAGCATCATCAACGAAATCCACAAGATAAATGTTTCTACGTTGCTTTTGAATGGGCGCTACGACGAAGCACATGATCTAGTCATGGAACCGTACTTTCGGCGCATTTCCAAGGCCAAATGGATTCAGTTTGCCAACTCGGCGCATCTCCCGCACTTGGAGGAAACGGAAAGGTTTATGGAGGTAGTTGGGGATTTTTTGGTCAAGCACTGATGTAGTTGCAACGTGAGGGGCTCTGTTGGATAGAGATGCGGAAACCGATGCCCAAAAGAGCACGAGGTCACATTTGCTACTCGTAAATCTACATCGAATATCAGTACCTATCCGGCTAATTCCTTTTCTCCAGCAGTGTATTTGGCAGGGTCTGTTCCATGGTGTTGGTGGTTGACGAAATTGAACCTGTGGAAAGCATCAAGATAAAACATGGCAGAGACAGAAAATATCTCACATAGGGAACGCCTCTGTGAGGGGGCAAAGTGAGAAGGTAATGTCAGGCACGATCATTGGGGACTCACGGAACTTGAGTTGAGACCATGCGGAATTGCGGTAGGCGACGTCTTGTATCCACTGGGGTTGAGAGGACTGGGGATGCAGGGGCTTACCCTCTGCAACGCGTTGCCTCAACTCGGCCAGGTCAAGCTCCTCCTCACGTTTATTCTCCGTCCAGCCCCAGAAGCGCACTGTGGAGTGATGAGATGAAATCCCGGTGGGTGCCGAGAGGGTGCATACAGCTCGAGTTCTGGTACGCAAATAAGAAACCGCCTATGAAACCCATGAGACCGCCGAGGCGAAGGGTCGTACGAAGGCGGATGTTGGGTGGCAACGGGTCAGCCATGTCTGGGAGGTATTCTGAGCGAGAACGGGTGCTGGGAGAATCTAGAACGCACTCCACAAGTACAAGGTGGCCGGAAAGGCGGCTGTTGCAGCGGCCCAGGTGGCATAGTCTGAAGCACGGAAATAACGAACGACGCGAGAGAAATGGGGGTCGGCGTCGATGAGCGGATAAGGCGTCTTCACGACCTTGTCAGGCATGTTTGTTGTAAGAACACAATGGGAAACAAGACGTCAGAAGAAAACAACAAGTCCACACGACACCGGCCCTAAACCCCGCTGCTCCCTGCCGTCGTCGTTCCTCTCTTGACAATAATTATCTTGTCCCTCTACCTCCACCCCAACGCTGCTCGCCACGTCGAGCTTAACGATGAGCGCCGTCAGACGTAACGAACGTCGCGCCAACAGAACGAACATCTCTTCCCCATATGCGCGACCCTCCAAGTCAACCAACGCCCACCACCTGTTGAAAAAATCGGTGCGTGCGCTTGTTCATCTCAGTCGCTCCTTCGCACTGAACCAGTCTCCCAGCCTTGGAGCCTTTCTGGGCTTATCAGTTTTCTGAATCCATTTGGAGGCAGGGGCGGACAAGAAGATTCCGACACCTCGGGCCCGTCGGACGGCGAGATCGAGCGGCGTTCTCCCCCTCGTCGCTTTTCACCACCACAACAACCATTACCCCCACCTCCTTTGCCACCATTACAACAGGCACGTACCCACCTAGGTTCCTTCGAGTTTCGAGTTCAAGATCGCTCAATCCTCATTAGACGTATAGTTCACCGTTGCCATCGGTATCGAATGGTCTGAATGCAAGTTCAAGTGATGTTCCGCAGTCGTCTCCAGCACAACCGTTTTCTTTGAACACACCTGCACCTCCTGGTTCTTCCCTCGCTAAGAACCTCGAACCAGTCACCAGATTCTTGGTGGAGAAAGCCGGTCAGCCCCTAAACGAGTTTGAGGCAGCGGGCATTGTAGATTACATTCAGAAAAACGTGCAAGGTATGTTCTAGACTTGTTACAGCTGCGCGTGTTTACGTGGCGTTCTGCCTTTGCCGTAGGGTCGACATTTTCCCCTGACAAACCTGAACCATTTCGGTTCTCCGTGTCCCCATCTCGCGCCGCGTCGCCAAATGTTCAAGGTGCCAGCAATACTCAGTCAGCTCGCAAGACCCTGTCCAGGAACCCCAATGGCGTGTACCGATGGCAAGGCGCAGGCAGTTCGCGCCCGCGCAATCGCTACCAGTCTCCTGGATTTACACCTCGCCCGCAGCAGCATCGAATTAAGCTATCACCCCCTAAGACCCCACTGACAACTGACACGAAGCGACGGCGTGTAGGTGATGAGGCTGAATTCTCGACACCTCACAAATCGCTACCCTCTACCTCGACCATCCGTTTTCCAAGTCCAACACCGGAATCACCTGCTCCATCATCGCACATCCCTGTCGAGCCCTCTACAACATTTTTGAATGGCAAAACCATTGTTTCTTCCTTACTCCCTCCTGCGTCGCCTGTCACGCCGAAACAGAATGGCATACAACCTCGTATTCGCACAGCTGGGCTGGTTATGAAACCCACCACGCCTGCCATCCCATCCCCGTTACGGCAGGCATGGAAGGAGAGCGATTCACCACCACAGGCTTCTCCGCCTTCCCGGCCAACCCGAGCTGCTGATTTCATGACAGAGCTCATCAAAGAGGTCACCCCTACGAAGAAGCCAGATATATCTAATCCGTACCAGACTGCTAGTCCTGTCAAACCCCCGGCGCCTGTGAGGAAGCCTATGGTCAAGCGGTCTAGACCTAGTGCCAAGCTTACTGAGAAGCCAACGGAACCAGAACCGGAATTGTCTGCACAAGCTATCATCGAAGCTACAGTCCCCAAGGTGAGACGCTCTTTGATGAACCTGGCTAGTTGGCTCATCTTTATTTTTCTCTCGCTATAGGGCACCAAACGCTCAAGACCACCACTAGAAATGGAAGAGCCCATTTGTGAGGAAGAGGCTTTGAGCAGCGAAACATCTATTTCTTCGCTTAACGGCTCTGTGCACACAACCTCCGTTTTTAGCGTTGTGGAAGCCATTACGAGAGAAGAAAGCCCTTCTAAACGGCTTAAAAGTCATCCTATTAAGCCGTTGCCAGTAGTTCAAGAAATCGATGAGGCCAGCGTCCCCAAAGTAATTGTTCGTCCAGCGGAAATCATCGAACCTGTCGATGGTCCTGCGCATACCAATGGCAAACGAGCTATATCACCTCCAGCAATGACACCGTCTCCGCCCTCCGTTACCAAACCGTTGTTGGGTGGCGTTAAGACCTCTGCACCGAAGGAGCCCTCTAAATTGCGTTACAGTATCCACGCTGACAAAGTGGAGGTAAAGCCTGGTGCAGACTCCGTGCCAGCATCACCCCTTGCGCCAATATTTACACCTCCGCCTACACTACCACCCGCGATTGCAAAGACTACTGCCAGTGTGGTACCAGCAAAGGCCAACCTGTCGCCGAAGGAGCAAGCAGTTGCAATGGACATTGACGAACTTCCCAAATACACGTTTTCCGCCGGAACAACCTCTTCCTTCACTGCTGGTTCCAGCTTTTCTGTGACACGTAGCGCAGTGCTTTCCTTGGCTGTTGGTTCCCTCCCCACTTACGAGTTCACTCCGATTATTGTGCCAGTGCGTGCTATGAATGGGTTCAATTGGACGGCAGCAGGAATGAAAGCGCCCATTGTGGCGCAAGGGTGGCAGTGTTTGCTTTGCGGCCTTCAGAACCCTGCAGACGCGAAGGAAAAGTGCACGATTTGCGAAGCTCCCCGGGAAGCTCCCACATCTTCCGTACCCACGCCTGCGCCTGCCTCGTCTACGCCCGTTGTAACAGCACCACCTGCTGCCCCGTCGGAAGGCTTCGATTGGTCCGCAGCGGGTCTAACACCACCAAGTAAATCGGAGAAGGAATGGACGTGCACCATCTGTGGACTCTCCAATCCTGCCGCTGTTGTAGATAAATGTTCTATTTGCGAAACACCTCGGTAAAATATCTTTTACCTTATAGTGGTACTCGGATGTCTACTTGTTGATTCTTATTCTTCATTTTTGTTTTGCTTTAACTCGCGGTTTGCTCAGCCCCCCCGTGGGTGCAATATCACTGGAATTCACGGCAAGCCTACAAAGATCCCTAATCCAAAGCAACACACAGTAAGTACTGGATCGATAATCATATTACTTGTCCAAAATCCAACTTGCGTGCCAATGGTCGTAAACCATCAACTGGGGACGACAGTTTGCGTTTCAACTTGTTCGGCGGTGCTGCCTTGACAGCAGGGCCTGATGCCGACATTTCGATATTTCCGTCCACCTCTTCAAGGGGACGGGATTGGACGGATGCAGGTTTGGGAAGTTTGGAAGGATGTGTCGGGTAGGGGAGGGACGTGAAGTAAGGGTGGTAAAGGGCCTGTACGATGTTCAGAAGTGAAGGCAAGACATATAAGAGACCAACTTCTCGTGCACTGATCCGGCGTCGTGGTTCGTACGTGAGACATTTACTGAGGAGATTTAGTGCGTCTCCCGAAGCCGCAGTGAAAAGATCCCGGAGAGGAGTACGAGGGAACTGTCCCACAGGGATGTAATCTGGGAGTTTCGTGTGGCCCTAAAGAACACGGGTCAGTTCATATTCAGAAAAGACACGGCGGCATACTCACTGGCCACTCCTCCTCCGTTGGCGTTCCGAGCGCTCGGAATATCGTTTTTAGCTGGTCCATGTCAGACTCGCCAGGAAGATATGGCGTGCGCAACATCAACTCTGCAAAAATACACCCAACGGACCAGATATCGACGGCGGTACCATAGTACCGACAACCGAACAAAAGTTCAGGGGGTCGATACCAGCTAAACCAGAGGCAGGTAAGCAGTATGTCGACGCAGCGCAGCATAACAAGGACGAACCGAGTGATGACTTGACACGTCATCTTATACCCAGGGTCGGCAAAGTCTCTCGCAAGACCAAAGTCGGCAAGTTTAAGTTGCCCGTCAGATGCGATGAGAAGGTTATTCGGCTTCAAGTCCTACGAACACCACAGAGCCACGTTAGTAACTCGATGTTAGGCTACGAATACCGGATTGCCCTACGCAACACTGTCAAGAGAGGACAGACGCACCCGGTGGAGAATGAAATTCCTATGGCAGAACTCCAACCCACGAAAGGTCATTGCCATCCACGACTTGATGTCCGCGGGCAGAAAGACGAGCGTGCGATCTTTGACGATAATTTCGAGGTCGGTATCCAAGAACTCGAGGACGAGATTCAGATTCGTTTTCGAAGAGAATACGTCCATAAGCTGTCAAGGTGGTTTGTCTGAATGGGTATTTGTAGCTCAGGAGGAGAGTCACCTCGATGATATTTTGGTGGCGTAGCTCCCGGAGATACTTGACCTCTCGAATGGCAGACATGTCGAGGCCATCTTTGAATTGCCCGACTTTAATTTTTTTGATGGCGACTCTCCTCGAGGTAGACGCTTCGTGACCTATCGCAGAATGAGAGCGTATGCAGGGATACGAGCGAGCGGCGGACCTCTGTAGACAACAGCGTAGGTACCTTCACCTATCTTCTGGTCTTTGGCCCTGTAGAACGCACAGCGCGGTCAAGATGGTACACAACAGCGAGCAGAGAAGGGTTACCATCTTTTCTGACGTTCTGTATTTGCCCTTTCTACAGCGTCCATTTAAATATGCGGTTCAAGGTTGTCGTCGTCGGTGCATCAGAACGAAAGCTCAAAGAACTTGTTTTCCATAAAGAGTTGACGTGATTCACGTTTACGCATACCACCATCATCCCCTTCAGCCCGCTCGACATTGGCTCGCCAAACAGAATGGCAACATGTTGTCCAGAACATTCATGACTGCGACAGCCGCCGCCGCCGCGAATGTCACGCCATCGTCTTCCGTCATTTCGCTTACTGCCCCGTTTACGCGCGCTTCGCTCGCAAAAATCAGAGACGCTCTTGTGGAACCAGCCCAGGACGTTGCAGTCGTCCCAAACCCGACAGAACCCAGCGCAGCTGTTCTCATCCCCTTCTGCAATGTGAATAATATACCCGGCGTGCTCCTCGAGGTCAGGGGGAAGTTGAGGTCGCATGCTGGTGAAGTGAGGTGGGTATCTGACGATATTGCGCCACTCGTAGCTGACCCGCAACAGCTTTCCAGGTGGTCGAGTAGATGAGGTAGATCACCTACTCCTTTATGTTCAGTAGACCGTGCTTATCTTCCTAGACAGATTCGTCTTTTCTAGCCGCTGCCCTGAGGGAAACACATGAAGAAGTGGGCATTCTTCCTGGTCAGGTTGAGCTTATCGGGCAATTTGGTCCCCCCGAACTGAGCCTCAAGGGTCTTCGAGTGTGGCCCTACGTCGTACGTTGTCAATTTAACTCAACACTCGCCGCATGTAGAGGACGTTTTTGCATTCAGGGTTTTATCCATCCGCGCGGAAGTCGTCTGTCTTACGAATCAGATCCCCATTCGAGGCAAACCACTTTGAAGATGGGAATGAAGAATACCCGCGGGAATCAGGATGCGTCGGGCGATGATACCGATACCCCACTCCCATCCATATCCCTCGTTTCTTTGACGATATCTCAACCCGAGGTAGCCAACATCTTCCATCTCCCCCTTACTGCTTTCACCTCGTGTACTCGGCTCAAGCTGTACTCGTTCCAAGGTGGAAGGCCCTATTGGGCCATTGACGTTTCGGACCTTGTTCCACCCGCTGGTCTATTGGATTCCAGTGGTATTGGACAGTCGGAAGTCAGTGGTAGAAGATTGGAGGTCTGGGGGCTAACAGGGTGGTACCTTTCCCTGCTGATGAAGGTGTTGAAGGTTTACCAATAGATTGTGGCACTGGTTGCCTAGCGGATATATTGCGTTTAATAAAACTAGGTCCATCACCCGTCGGCGACGTCTTGAGACTCGGGTTAGGTCTACTGTAGGATCTCAGGCTGACGACATCATTCTTGACGAAACAATACTGACAGAGGGAAACGATCTCCTTTTTCGTATACTTTATTCTGACTGATTCGTCATTAAGATTTAGGAAATCGACAAGCTGCTCATCCACTTTGTGCATTGGTAAACCTTGGAGGCAGATCAGCTATCACGCGTTTTACTTTCTTATGATCATAGGTATATTGCAAGCCAACAATCGATCTCATGTCTCCAGGAGACCCTGACAGGATTTTGGTTGAGCTCCTACCGCAGTTGCAAACAGTGTTGCGCACATTTATATGTTTGACATGCACCTCTTTTTTTCTTTAGTGATGAGTCCCCTGAACCTTCTCTCTCTCCCCACGCCCCCAGGAAGCTGCATGACAGACTACGCTAGTGAGTATACTTCACTGGTGTTTAACCATGACTTGACAGGCTTACATGGTTCACCATCCCACCAGTCCCTGGCTCCCGAGGTGCATTCTTTCCTGGGGGCGGGAGCTTCACTTCCCCCCTGTCAGTGACACCAAACGCGTTCTATTCAAATCTCGCACCTGCCATGACGCTGGTGAGCGACGCGGGAAGTGAGTTTATCTGAATATTCTTTGAGTACAATTCAGGCGAGCTCGACGCCTGCTCTTCGAGTTCTCCATCCGAAGTGGTAGTTTAACCTCTGCCACCGACCTCACGATCGCTCAGTAAAGCAATCGACGGTACATGGGCGAGCCGTAACCCTGGTCGTGACTTTCCCGGGCTCAATCTCCGGCCCTTTCTGGAAGAAGAGAAAGAAGCAAACGAGACTGCTGCAAAGTTGCGCTCCATCAGTCGCAAAACGCTTGAGGATGATTTCCGAAAACGCTTCGATGAGCGGAAACAGGCGCCTGAGCGTGTTGCTCGTGGTCATGACGTGTCTTATCGATATGTCTATGATGTTTTCAGCTCCTAGACAAAATATCACAAACCTCGCAAGCCCCAGTTGCGGAACGTGCTCGCTCACACAAAAACAAAGGAAGTAAATGCAAGTAAGTTGAACTTTTTCGTATATAAAAATATTTTCTTCATTTGTGTGTTCAGACCGAGATGTTGAACGCCGGTTCATAAAGACTCGAAGATGCAAAACCTGACCCCCGAGGAAAAGAAAACGAATTATCCCAAGCTCGGATGACAAAGCAGCACGGTGTTCGGGCAGACAATGCTGCTGCTGCCCGAGATGTACTCGCTACGACAAGCCGCATCCGCAGCGATGTGAATGGTCCATTAATCGAGCCTTTTTCTTTCTGGAATCTGATTTGATATTATGCTTAGCTGGAAGCTCTCTATGAGAGAGTGGGAACTTATCCTTCGTTCTTCATCACGTGACGCGGTCATATCGACGCCACGGTCAAGCCAATGTATTACCATCTTCTAACGTTATTTGACAGGCATCGAAGATCGCGATTCCGCACATAACATGCGAAAGTCGCAGGCCTTGTATCCGATGGACTTAGGACGTACTTTCTCACTGAACATTTGGTTGCTGATCACGATGCCTCCGCAGAATCAATAACAGGAAAAACAAAATTGCATGAACTACGACACATAGTCGAAACGCACGCCGTGAAACTTGTCGTAAGCTCACCGTCCTTTGTTCCTTTTGCTTTTGTCTGTCCCTCCAAGATCGGCACCGTCGGAGACATACGAAAGCTACGCGGCACACTTCGCTCTGGTGCAAGCTTTTGGAAGCGTTTTGATCCTGACGAGCTGCAGCCGGGGAACAAGTCAAAAAGTGCTCTGATGTCGGCAAGTCCCGCAAACGCAAGGTATCCGATGACGGTGAGAGCGCGGAGAGGAAGAGAAAGCATGGCGGCGAGGCGTCGGGTGCGAGTCCGAAGAGTGCTGAGATCATTGGTGACACTGACCAGTGACGAGGAATGAGCATAGTCACTGAGTAGCACTTTTTGGTGATGCAATGATGGAACTTTTTTTTTTTTTCTGAGACGGTGAGCGCGGGGCTCCAAACAACATGGGGCTGCAGCGTTCATAGTGTTGTGTCTGTCTACATCGACAATAAACGGAAATCCGACGGGCTTATCATTAGGAGCACAGCCTCTCAATGTTCCCAAGCTGAGGCAGTATTTATCCACCACAACCATGTCGTCGAGGTCTTAATAAGATGCCCATTGGTGTGCTTTCATCCCATCTATGCCTGGCTGGACGTTGGTCGATACCCATCCCACTCAAGGGCGCACCTTTCAACGTCCCCTCAACTCGTCTGGCGAAAAAAATTTCTTCCGTGAGGGCCTCTTCAACGGAGCCACAGATTTTTTACGCTACCTCGAGCTCCGTCTCCCGAATGGTGCCCAAGATGCCCATCTGTTCTCTGATGCCAACAT